>PVLA01014550.1:0-29889 GCA_004027455.1 Hydrochoerus hydrochaeris | reverse complement strand
CCATCACTGGTCATTCGAGAAATGCAAATTAAAACAGCATTGAGATTCCACCTCACTCCGGAAAAAATAGCTGCCATCAAGAAATCAACTGATAACAAATGTTGGCGAGGCTGTGGGGAAAAAGGAACAATTCTCCACTGTTGGTGGGAATGCAGACTGGTGCAACCATTATGGAAATCCATATGGAGAATTCTCACAAGACTAGAATTGGAAGCCCCATTCAATCCAGCTATCCCCCTCCTGGACATTTCCCCCAAAGAACTGAAAAGTTCATATCAAGTGATATATGTGCACCCATGTTCATAGCTGCACAATTTGTGATAGCTAAATCCTGGAAACAACCAAGATGCCCATCAACTGCAGAGTGGATGAAAAAGATGTGGCATTTTCATACAATGGAATATTATTCAGCTATAAAAAGGATGATCTTGAGGCCTTTATAGGCAAATGGAGACAACTTGAGACTATCCTCATTAGTGAAATAAATAAGAATCATATTTATATCATATTGTGTTTCTAGTGTAAAAAGCAAATAAGAACTACAAGTGTAATAAAACCAAAATATGTAATTGCTATTGTAAAAAAGAGAAGAAAAGAAAGTGCTCTAAGGGATATAACTGCATGTAAGTTTGAGTGTGTAAAATAGATGACCATATTGCTGAATCTTTGTTGGATCTTTGAGCACAACTGTTTGTAGTCTGACTGTTTGAATATTTACTATGTACCCTTTAACTTTGTGACTTGAACAACTACATCCAAGATGACAATATGTAATTTACAAATTACTGATTTCTTAGTGGGCCTTTTTCTCATTCTCCTTTTTCTTTCTTTCTTTTATAATTCTGTGTTATTGCTACCCTTTTTTGTTTTTTTGTTTTTGTTTTTTTTTTTTTTTTTTTTTTTTTTTTTTTTTTTTTTTTTTTTTCTTCTCTTTAAATAAAATTCTAAAAATGTATAATTGCTATTGTAAAAAAAAAAAAAGGAAATAGGAAGTGCTATAAAAGATATAGCTGCATGTATGTTTAGATGTGTGGGATTGATGACCATATTTCTAGGTTCTTGTTGGATTGTTGAACAGATCTGTTTGCACTCTCATGGCTTTAGTGTCTACTTTGTGTGCTTTGGTCCTGTAACTTGAAGAACTATTTTTAAAAGAACAATGTGTAATGTATCAACTAGTGATTTCTTACTATTTATCTTCTTTTCTTAAAATTCTGTAATATTTCTACCTTTTTCCTGTTTTTTTTTCCTCTTTAAATAAAAAAAAATGAAAAAAAGCAAAAAGCAGAAATCAAGGGGATAGCAGAAATGTGCAGAAAGCTATGCTTTCCAAACAGCTCAAGTTCCCTGATATAATAAGGAAATCCATACCGTGTAGACTACTGGCCTAGAAAGTCATCTGTCCCAGAAGAACTTGGAAGCACAAGAGTCACAGGTATAGCGGAAGCCACATTTGGGACTGAGTCCAAGCTCCTGTGATGGTTTGAATGGCTACTTCCAAAAAGAAATGTTCCATTCTAACCCCTCAAACATGTGACCATGACAGGTTCTCTTATTTGGAAAAATAAGTGGGTAGGTTGATTGGTTGGTTGGTTTGTAGTAGTGGGAACTGTAGTAGTGAGAACTTACACTGAGCTCTATTCCCAACCTTTTTTTACTTTTTACTTTGAGACAGGGTCTTGCTAAGATTCCCAAGCTGGGCTCAAACTTGCAATCTTCCTATCTCAGCTTCCCAGAATGCTGAGAATATAGATGTGTGCTACCACATGTAGCTGTTAAGAAAAAGCTTTTGCAGACGTCAAGAAGCTATGAATTTTTATATGAGATCATCCTGAATTATTTAGGAAGCTCCAAAGTCCAATGATAAATGTCCTTATAAGAAAGAGAAAAGAAGACTCAAGGCAGAGGGTAAAGTGATGTAGCCACAAGGAATGCCTGGAGCTGCAAGAAGAGGCAGAGGATTCTTTCCTTGAGCCCTCAGAAACAGTATGGCCCTGTCTGTACTTTGATTTCACAATTCTGGCCTCTAAAACTACAACAGAACACATTTCTACTGACTTAAGCCACCACATGTGTGGTAATTTTTTATGGCAATCACGAGAAAGTAATGCACCCACTTACCAGCTGTGGACCATTGGAGAAGTTAGTCGATCAGTCTGAGCCTCATTTTCTTCATCTGTAAAATGAGGAGGATGATGATTCTATCTTGTAGGGTTGTTGTAAGAGTTAAGTGAAATACAGTTCTTAGCACAGCAGCTGTCCCAGGACTACTGTTCAGTAAACGTAACCACTTGTTCTTAACATCAGAGAAGCCCAGCCATAGTCTGTGAAGAGGTCTGAGACAGACAAGAATGGGCAGAAGCTGGAGTCTCTCCAGCTGCTGCCTCACTGAGTCCATGGCATCAAGTCCAGACTAAAGCTGGACACAGTGCCTGGAGAGCAAAGCATTCTGCCACCTGACAGACACACATGGCAAGGGGTAGGTGGAGAACAGTCTGTGGCATCAGGAAGCAGTCCCATGTGTATGGGCAGCACACATGGGCAAGCGTGGCACAGACACGCACAAACAAGGAACCAGCTAAGGGCAGCACCCATGATGTTAGGATTAAAAGATGCCCAGCATACAGCAACAACCTCCACCTCCAGAAATCCAGGGGCTTGTTCTGTTTTATTAACAACCATGGCCTTTGAAAAGGGATTACTACTATGTAGCAACAGAAGCAAATCCCATCCCACCAGTCATCCCTGAGCCTGAAGCAGCCCTAGAAGGCAATAAGAGTGAACCATGAAAAGAAAAGAGGTGGAAAGAGAGTGGCCAAACCCAGCAGGGGAAAAGTGAAGGCAACAGTGGGTGCCAGACACAGTCTGGCTGAGCAACCACCCTGGATGACGCAGCTTTGCTTCAGGCAGTGTGACCCTGCCCCTGCAAAACATGGTCCAAGAAGCAGTTCGACATGGTACCCTGAACATTTACTTGTATATGCAGTGGAGGGAGAGACAAAAGAACTATCAAACCTGTAATTTCACAGATAGTTTATCTGAAACAAAACCAAGTAAACAAAAAAAAAAAAATCAATAAATGAAAAAGATCACAGAAATACCTGAACAGTTAGAGAGAAATGTATGGCAACAATAATGAATTTAAGACAGTGCTTGTTCTATTTACGTAAAAAGAAGACTGAAATTAGAAAAAGAAGTACAACTACATAGATAAGGCATTATTTCTGAAACTGGGCAGTGAGTACAAAGATGATCAGTGAATCATTTTTATACCTTTACTTAGGTCTTAAATATTTCACTTTAATAAAAAAAAAAACAGGCTATATGCAGATATGACAGAATAGGATACTGTGACTGGCCATGGTCCATAGACCACTAACAAGTTTAGACCAAGCTAGAGGTTTCCTTTCCAAAGATGCTACCATGTGAAGCCCTATCTCCAGAGGGAAGTGCCAGTCATATTACATATTCCCCCAGAATCCCCATTGAAGTCTGTGGACCCTATCAGCTCTCTCCCAGACCACATCAAGACCCAAGAACCTGCTCCTATAGAACTGTCCTAGAATTGAGAAGGCTTTGAGGTCAGGGCCACTTCAGAGAACTTCATAATAGATTTGTGATCCTCAGAAAGGTTTAGGTATATAGAAAGCTTTTTAAAAAGAAAGTACACACCTCTATCACAGACTGCCTCCCTTATTTCAGACAACTGATCCTCAGATGACCCAACCAGAGTACATTACATGCAGCTCATGCTGCTGCAGAAATTATCACAAGCCAGCCACCAAGATAGCAAGGATTCAATTTTCCCCCCCTCCTCTATGTAAAACCCTCTCAGGCAAATGTCCCAATGATGACAAACAAAAGCCACAAAAGAAGGTCTGGGGGCACAGTGCATGAAAACCCACTGCTTAGTTTCCCCAGCACACACCCCAGCTCTACCTACCCCCTTGCAGGGCTCGAGCTCCTGCCTCTCTTGGCTAGAAATTAGCTTGTGTCAAGGGTCAATGGCTATAATTCCAGACCAGGCACCAGAACTATAATAAAGACAAATCTGTCCTTCTGTGGCTGGTGATTTCATGCCTACATCTCATCCCCCCAGTGCAGACATGAACAGCTTGAGGGCAGAGGTGAAGCCTTGTTTCCCTTCCTATCCTCAGAGCCTTCTTTAGTACCCAGCACAGAGCTGGCTAAAATAATAGATGAACAGAAGAATGGTGAAAAAATGCCAGCTTTGGCCAGGTATCATAGCTTATATTAGATGCCTCTCCCGGGGCACCTCATATGCTCAGAGGAAGGGTTCATGGAGGAAAATGATTAGATGATGGGCCTAGTCAAAAAGCGTAGAGTCACTAAGGATGTGACCTAGAAGAGTATCTCTCCCCTCCTGACCCCTCCCTTCACTCTCTGCTTCCTGACTACCATGATGTAAGTAGCTTTTATCCAAGCCTGGTCCTGCCACCAAGCCACTGACCATATAAGGACTTCTAAAATATGAACAGACCAAAGTAAACCTCTCCTCCTTTAAGTTGTGTGTATCAAGTGTTTTGCCCCAGCAACTAGGAAAAGTAACTAAGATACCAAGTTTCAGTGAATATTCCTGAAATCCAGATATTGCTGCAGTTCCTGGGTAGCCCTTCACCAAGCTGGTAGGAGTTATCTTTAAAAATGGAAGTTGTTCAGTTGCTTAGAGCTGAAGTCCTTTCCTGAGGCAAAGCTAGTATCTGCCAACTCCTTTGGGTCTTCATACCCTCCACTTAGGAATATAAATGGCAAATATTTGTTGGATTAACTGACTGACCCATTGAGAAAAGTGATGAAGGTCTATGATCTTCCTCCTTCCCTGTGTTTCCCAAACCCACCCCAGGCAGTGCCTCAGATCAAAGGATCACAGGTGGGAGACAACTCCAGCAGCAGGAGTTGGCAAAGACTGCTGCACAGAATCCGTGGCTTCCACTTTCTAGCCAACATGGTGCTTTCCCTCAGGTAAAATCTCTGCAGATAAACAAGCACATCACAGAGTATATGTATAAAGTACAATAAACCCAACATGGGGCAAGATCTCAATGTCAAAATCAAGTCAGGCGAACAGGGGCTGTTGAAGAAATCACATCACCCCCTAGATGAAAAGATCTACACCTGTACAGTAGAGACCTGAGATAAGTGATGCCCATGATGACTTTGTCAAGTTTAAATAAGTCATTATGGACAGTGTCAACATCACCCCTTGGCCCCTTACTCTACTCTGGCCCATATATACTGGTCAGAAATGGACTTCCCCCAAAATACCCTGCTATATCCCATGGCTCTGTAAGTTCACCCCTCCCTCTAAGTGCAGATTTGAGTAATGTCAAAATGAGTATCTTATACTCAAACCTGAAGCAGCCTATGCCCCAACCAAGATCAGATATACAAGTAAGCAGAATTTGAGAGACACAAGAAGTCCTTACAGTAAATTAGAGCTACTTTCTCTTTCCCAAAGTGTTGCTGGTTGTCTTCATTACTTTTCTCTCATTGCTGAGATAAAATACTCGAAACTCAAAATTAAAGAAGGAAAGGTTTTTATTTAGCTCACAGTTTGTGCAGGTTTCAGTCCATAATCTCCAAGGCAGAGTGACAGGGGGCAACAGCTCAAGGCAGTGGAAGATACAAAGCAACAAGAGCAAAAGAGGCAAAAAAACAAAAAGGGAAGAGCAAGCCTCTTTCCCTCCCTTATATTATATACTGGTTACCTGCCGAAGGGTGGGTGTTAACACTCACATCCATAATCCCAGCATTGGACCATGAATCAATCACAAACTCTAGATTCAGCTGCCTCCAAAAAGCATCCCCCTGTGACCACATGAGGCTTTTAGGGGACATTCAGACATAAAGCATAACACTGGTAAATCCCCTATTCTAAATTTCATATGAGCAATGGAGAGATCCCCATTAGAGGTGTAATACTGCTGATCTCTGTCTTCCTTCCCTACTCCTTGTAGGATAAGAAGTCACCAACCAAACTGGTGAGTTTAGGAGCAGCTCACACCATCCTCTCTTTCTCTGCTTTTGGAATCTGCGTAACTGTGTAGCTCTAGTATTCAACTCTTCCCTTCCCTAAGAGAAAGGCCCCTATTTGGAAGGTTTATCCTGCCACACTTGTGCCTGGGTAGGACATCTATTGAGTTTGGAGTGAAGTCAGCAAAAACTTTTTTTAGGGGGGCGTGATACCAGGAATCAAATTCAGGGTATTACACTTACCAGACAGGCACTGTGCTGCTGAGCTACATGGCTGGCCCAAGCAAAAAATCTTGCTCCAGCACCAAAATGAATATCCAGCCAAGAATTTATCAGTAATAAAAAGCTGACACTTCTTTACAAAACAAGCTCCATGGGTAGACAGGCTTTGCTCTTATGGTGAGAAGATGGTTGTCAGCAGCTCTAAGCCAGTATCTCAACACTCTTAACTAACCCAGTGAAAGAGAGACGCTATTCCTAAAAGTCTTGGATGTGATGCTTACTGGCCAGAACTGGCTCAGGTGTGTATCCCTGAATCAATTTCTGTGGCCCAGCAGAATGAACTCCACCTACTGCCTGGCTAACCAGTGTGGAGTTAAGCCCTATTCAAATTTCATACAGTACATATGAGATAGAGTGGTTCCCCAAAGCAATGCTACATGCTGTTCCCAAAAATAATAATGTCTTCCAAGCTGCAAAAATTCAGAAATACCCACTAAATCTCAACCTCCTGGTCAGAATCAATTCTGTCCTGCCTCCTCTAGCAGATGCCCTTTACCTGGACATCTACATAAGCAGCTACTTTCTTCTGTTTCATGAAAGGCCAGGTCACACGCATCATAGTTGATAGGTATCCTGGGTATCTTCTCCAAAGCCCCTGAGCACTTCCCCAACCTCTCAGCCCTCTACCAAAGTGCCAGTGTGCCCCTAAGACCTGTGTCTTTATGCTGTCGCTCCAGTCTCCTGATGCACAGCTAAGTCACTGAGAACCCACCCTGCCAGCATCAACCTTGAAAGTGCTTCTTAAAGTCACTGCCTGCTGTGCTAGTCTTTTAGCTCTGACCTACTCTGGAACTGGAGATGCTGGCTTGACAGGTGAGATAATTATGTTTTATCCTTTGTTCATTTCTTTATCAGCCACAATGATGAGAATGGATATGCACTCCAATGGAGGAAAACATTCCTGCAGTATTTACTCTGCTCTTTCATGCAAGCCACTTTCCCCTTCCCAGGCACAACTCCTAGGACCAGCCTACACTGTTAACTGATGCAAGCTACCATGTGTTGCTTCTCATCAGCCAAGATGCAATTTACTTACTGCATCCCCAATGCTATCAACTTATTCAGGAGCTGCAACATCAGTCTTTCAGATGACCTACATGTGGACAGACAATTGTCTTCACAACATTCATTGCCTGCCTGCTCCGCAGATTTCTCAAGGCAGAAGTCTTACTCCTATGTCCTGGCATAAGCCTCACTACAGAATGTCACTGTGGCGGGTTCAAAGACTCACAGCACTGGTTAGATGAAAGAGGAACTGGGGGAAAGCAGAGATACATTAAGTCTTAAAGGCAGAGGGTTTGAGATCCTTTAATAAAAAACAGTATTTCATTCATCTGATTGTTCAACAAGTCTATTCAGAACCATCTGAATATTTATATTTTACAAGGCATAGTTCTGTTTCAGATATTATTTATTTAAGCCTCAGTAAATGTACAACCATCTCTAGTTTATAGACCAGGAAAATTACAATTCCAAAAGGTTAGGTGACCTTCCCAAAGCCAAGGCACAAACTCAAGTCTTCTGACTGCAAACCTTGGACTCTTTTGGAGGCCTCTTCAAAGACAAGGAGCTAGCAGCATATAGCCTGTACTAAAACAGACAGTAAATCAACTCTGTTCTAGGTATCATCACTGACAACAGAATACACAGAAAGAACACCCAATCTCCTACATAAAGGAACCAACAATGTAAAAAGAGAAAAGACATGTAACCAACTATCATTTGTGGCAGGAATAAACATAGAGTGACTAAATTCAAATAGAAAATATCTCTGGAAAGATACACAAGAAATAATGACTGCCTCCAAGCAGGAAAATTGAGTACCTGAAGTAAAAAGGTAGGAGGGTCATTTTGTCTATTTCAAATATTATACATTATAAATTGTGTGCCATTTAAACATATTTTCCATTAGGCAACACTTGGAGGATACAATCAGCCAAATCCTGAATGTGGAAAATTCTACAAAACAAATGATCTGGTTTCTTCAGCAAGCAAATAGCTAAATAAATTAATGAATTTAAAAGATAAAAATAAAGCTAAGGAGGAAAAGGAAACGCTATGTGATTTTAAAAGATTTAGGAATGTCAACCAAATGTGATGCATATACCTTGTTGAATCCAGATTGAAACTAACTATAAAAAGGTATCTTAGGGTCAAAGGAAATTTGAACAGTACTAGCTATTAGAGATTATTAAAGAATTGCTAACCTTTTTCTTCTTCTTCTTGCTTTGCTTCATTTTGATTTGAGACAGGGTCTCACTTTGTAATCTAAGTTGGTCTCAAACTCATGGCAATCTCCTGCTTCAACCTCCAGAGTGCTGGGATTACAGGCATGTGCTACCACACCAAATTAGAATGCTAATTTTGTATGATCACAGTATCATGGTTATAGTTTTTCAAAAGTCCTTATCCATTAGAGATATATACTAAACTGTTTACAGATGAAACAATAAAATGCCTGGGATTTGCAGTAAAATATTTCAACAAAAAAAATGAATTAAAAAAAATGATAGAATGAACAAATAAAGGAATAAATGACAAATTAAATATTGATAATTTCTCAAGCTAGAGGTTTCCAAAGAGGCTCATGATACTATTTTACCTATTCTTGTGGATGGCTGAAACTTTCATAATGAAAAGTTTAAATACAAATTATAAAATTAATTTTCATAAGGATGCCTGAGAAGGAAAGCCTCACAGATATAAACCCAAAAGGATAACTAGGGATTTTCTAAGGGGCAAAGGAACATTTCAGGTTGAGGGGACCACCTGAGCAAAGACAGCCAAAAGTATCTATGTTTGTCCTCAAGTTCAACCTACATCCCACACAAATGCTCTCTTCCTTGATCCTCCGATTCTTTAGGATATCTAGATATAGCATCCAAATCAACTGCCTGGTTCCCAGTGACCACAAAGAGTATAGGGTTGACAGCTCCTCTCCAACAAGAGTCTCCAAGTGGCCTTCAAAGCACAGGAAACCATTTAGTCTCTTTCAGTTAGATTTTGGCTAAGAAGGCAGTTTAGAAATTGTCAGGGACCCACAGGCTTAGTGACCCATGCTTGTAATCCCAGCTACTCAGGAGGCTAAGGCACAAAGATTATAAATTTGAGGCCAACTTAGGCCACATAGAAAGACTCTATAGTAAAATAACATAATAAAATAAGGGCTGGGGAAGGGAAAGGGGAAAAGGAGAAAGGAAAAAAGAGGAGAAAGGAGAGGAGGAAAAACTGTCAAGAACAAGAGTGGACATCCTTCCTAAGACCTCAAACACAACTTCCCTGACCAGAAACACACACCAGCCTCCCAGCCAGCACCTCGTACTTAATAACCTCAGCACCAAGAGACCCAGCTTGCTGTAGATCTGACAGCCCTACTGAGAGGCACTAAAATACCTCCATATGCAGAAGGAAGTAGCCCTTATTACCTTCCTTCCAAACCCCCCTGCCAGTGGCCCTCATGTCAACACCTCTCTGCCCTCTGCTCCCCTCCAACTGCCCACAGGAAGCTTCCTAGCTGTCCCAGCTCAGCTGGGCCCCATTGTTCCCTTACCTCAGATCGAAGCTGCAAGTACTCCTGTGAGCCATAGGGGACATGCCTCAGGGAGGTGAGGTAGTCATAACTGATGGCAGCTGTCTGTGAGGGGAAAGTAAAAGAAAGCTCAGCACCAGGACACCAAAGCCCTGCAGCTGCAGGCCCCAGCATGGGCTGCCAGACCCACAGAAGGCAACAGTTCACCCACAGAAGGCACCAGTCCACCCTCATATGCCCTATCCCCAGATCTCAGCCACTTGTTTCCAGCCTTTAGGGCTCAGCACAAATGCCATCTCTGCAAAAAGACCTTCCTAAAGCTTCCCTCTCTACCAGGAACTCCTAAGTATTTACCATAATAATCTATCACCCAAAAGTTTCCTGCTCATCTGTTTCCTTGTTTATGAAGTCTCTAAATTGAAGCTCTATAAACACAAGGCCTGGTTCTTTCAGTTCTTCACTGTACCCCAGCACATTTTACACTGTGAGGCACATGAGCAGAAGCTCAATAAATACTAATTAAATGAATGCCATCAGATAAATTTAACCTATTCTTTAAAAAGATATCACAAATAAACATTATCCTGTATTTATGTTTGTTCTAACAGCATAATTTTTTATTCTGAACAGGTTCCCTTATCCTTGGTGAATCAGAAAAGTACAAATTCCTAGACATCTCAGGCATGGAGGAGCTTTTGAGGATTATCAGGTCTAAACCTCCCTTTTTAGAACTGAGCATCTAAGGACCCTAGAAATTAAGGAGCTTACAAGATTTATATTAAAGAATGATTCTTTGCACCCTCCAAGGCATAATTCCATTAGACATATACTCATTAAATACCAAACGCCAAGTCACTGTGAAGAATGTACCAGAGCCCTTTAAGGAACACAGAGTATAGCAGCTATTTTACGAAGAACCAGTTGATACCCTCCTCTCTTCTTTCCAACTATTTAAACACCTATTAAAGAAAACTTCTACAGATCCAATATTTAACTTGGATTCACTCTTTGAGGAACCAGGAGATTCTCAAAGTTTTCCAGGACATGGTTACCCCAGAGCAGTGGTAGCAAATCCTTGACATGTTGGAGTGGGCTGTCTGTATCACTGAAAGCTCTAAAAGGTTCACCATCACTGCTTTAGAGTATATGGCTGCATTCATACTAACTCACTAGAATAAAATCAAGCTTGCTGGCAGAATTTAATCTGAAAAGTCTTCTTTCCATAAAGTCTTCTTTCCTCTGTGTTTGCTGAGAAGTGTTTGCTGCCCCTATGAGTTATCACTATAATAAGACCTATGAGTTATCACTATAAGATACAGAACCTAAAACATAAATGTTCAGAACAGAGACCTCATGCAATCACGTTCTACTTAGCTGCAGGATGACAAAGGTTGTGTATAGAGAAATGAAAATACATGAGATGCACCTCCATGTCTACACAACTGTATAAATGGAATTTTGGCCCTTGTAAAGGGCCAAATACAAATGTATGACCTGCATATCCATCTGTTGTATGTATGGTATACCTGCAAGTAACACTGTAGTTCCAACCAGGCATGGTGGCACACACCTGTAATCCCAGCACTTGGGAGGCCAAGGCAGAATGATCGTTGCAAGTTCAAGACCAGCCTGGGCTACAAAGTGAGCTCAAGGCCAGCCTGACCTGCATAGCGAGACTCTGTCTCAAACGGACAAAAAAAGAAGAAAAAAAAAAAAAAATACTGTGGTTCCTCTGCTACCTCCAAAGTAAGAAAAACCTACCGTAGCAACTGCTCTGCCCACCCTGACAGCACCAAAGTCATTAGGGTCCAAGTACTTGTTGCTGTAGAGATAAACCCCAGAGGCAGCAAGAGCAATGCTGGTCCATGAAGCAAGCTTGAGAGCCTTTCGGGCCATGTCCTCAGACCCTGCAGAAGAAAGAAATGTTGAGAAAATAGCAGTAAAGGGTTTCATGGCCAATCTGGGATTCAAATTCCAGCTCTCCCACTTACAGACTGTATGATCCTGGATTGTTTTCTTAATCTCATGGAGCCTTAATCTCATCATATATAAAATAGGATGATGCTTACCTCAAAATTCTTAGGAAAAATGAGATAATGTACCTAAAACAGCATAAGTCAGTTCTCAAAAGTCCTTCGTTTGACAGTGCCAACCACTGTTCTAGATGTAGAGAAGAATGAAGTTCCACCCACACAGAGCTTATACTCTAAGGGGAATGGCAGATAACAAGCAAAAAGATGTATAGTAGAATATCAGAACTCCTATTAAGTGCTGAGATGAAAAGCAAAGAGGGTATTTCTAGAAATGAAGGATGTTATTTTAGACAGGAAAAGTAGGAAAGGCATGTTAACCATCGCTACTTCTATTACAACATGATGTAACAGGCTTCATTAGCCTTGGTACCCACGTCAAAAGTGGGCAGGCCACCACCAAATTGGCAGCTTGGCAGAAACAACCAGTAAACTCTCCATACCTATTTGATTTCCAAAATATTTACTTTGGTAAGAGTAGATTGCCCCTAGTCTACAGTGCACACCCTTGGGAACAAACACCATGACTGTTGCTATTTTGTCCATACACAGTCTTGTAAGGTACTTTCTGGCTAGGGCTCAATGTCCAACTGCTGATTCAATCTCTTTAACAAAATTCATCCACTGGTCAATGTGACCTTTTCCTACCCACTTTTTTTTTTTTTCAGACAGGGTCTCACTATGTAGTTCAACTGTCCTTGAACTAACCATATAGCCCAGGCTGGTCTCAAACTTGCAGCCTTGCCTCCCAAATGCTGAAATTATAGGCATGCACAACCATGCCTGGCCTCCCTACCCACTTGTTCTTGCTCAGCCCAGCAGGTGGCTATGCATCCTTTCTCTGGGGCCAGTGTACTTCACAGGCTGCTTTCTCTGCAATTCCTGAGCATTCTATATTGGCCTAAGGTACTACACACCAGCTGCAGTCTACCAGTAGAGAAGCCACCCTGGGAAAGTTACATGGCCAAGCTCCTGCCAGTATCAATCCTGTACAGACACAGCTGCCAGATGTAGGTCATCTTTGTGCTTCTGCTCCGGACTGAGTCTGTGAGCACTGCCTCCCTGCTCTGAGCCTACTTCCCCTCTATGTGGAAGGTACTGCTCTAAATAGTCGTGCTTTCATGTAAAATCTATTTTGACTCCTGTTTCATTAAATAGCCACATAGTTTTTTTCTCACAGATTTTTCTTAAAGTATTTATAAACATACATCCTTTTCAACTGTATGACTTTCAACTTACATTTTATAGTGTTCCACTAAACAGCATATAGTTGACACTTTCTGTTTGTATTTTATATAACTTCTGGATTTGGATTTAAATTTATCGACTTCCACACATCCTAGTTGTCCTACCTGGTCTGTCTCTTTTTCTCATCTTTCTTGAATCTTTCTGAACTCAGTAATTTTTACAATTCCTTTGTTTTTTCCCTTTGCAGCCTCCTTTTTCTAACCCAACATTTGTAAAGTGTGGTCAATCAGAGGAACACCTGAAAACATGTCAACTTAAGTGCCACTGTAAAAAAGGCAAATTCCTGGAGCCTACCCCATAGTGCATTCACCCACCAACTCTGGAAAAAAGACTTAGGAATCTGTGTTCTAATAAGGCAACAGGTGATTTTTATCCAACAAGCTAAAGTTTGAGAACCACTCTTCCAAATATTTTCTTTAATAAAGAAATATTTAATGTGCTCAAATTGTTCAGCAAAACTCCCCTACCAAAGATACCCTGTTCTTTTACCCAAGTGACTATTCACTCTACAAGAGTAACTACAAACAACTATTTTTAAATAAATAATTAAAGAAAATCATTCATTTCCCTAAACACATGTGCTCAATCTCTGACCCAACTCCTGGGATGAGCTCCTGTTTCTGTAAGAAAGGAACTGTAACTAGAAATAAAAAGAATATGCATTTATTCATAATAACCAAGATATGGAAATAACTCAATTGTCCATCATGAATAACAGCAGAGTTATCAATGGAATAATATTCAACCATTAAGAAAGAACTAAATCCTGCCATTTGTTACAACATGAATGAACCTGGAAAACATTACACTAAGAAAAATAAGCCAGACACACAAGTACACTCATGATCTCCCTTCTTTAGAACCTAAAAAAAATCAGACTCATAGATGTAGAGTAGCACATGGGATAAGGTGAAATGAGAAGACATTGGCCAAAGGGTACAAAGTTTTGGTTCTAAGTTCGGAGGATCTAATGCACAATATAGTGACTACAGTTAATACTAGATTGCTTATTCAAAATTCACTAAGAATTGGGTCATAAATGTCATAAATGTCCTTATTATATGCACAACAGAGGGAACCTATGTGAGGCAATAGACAATGTTTATTAATTTGGTTGTGGCAATCATTACACAATGTATATGCACACGCCCTGAATATACATGTTGTCAATTTTACTTCAATAAAGCTGAAAAACAAACAAGCATATAAAAATAACTCAAAATCTTGGCTTTCTAGCATCTTCTATTTTCTTTATTTCTTTTTACTTTACTTCTTTATCTCCACTTCATTTTGCCAACATTGGAGGGTAACCAGGAATTAAACTCAGGACCTGACACTTGCCAGACTGGCACTGTGCCACTGAGCTATATTTCCAGCCAAATTAATGTTCATTTCAGACAGAAAACTATGGGGGATGGGAAACACACTCTCTGCAGGTCAGCAGGCCTGGAGCTGAACCACCATGGCCCAGGGAGCACCATGAGTAACTGCAAAATACCCATGAAGTTCATGCTCTTGTTCATGAAATGGGATGAACAGGAGTATTAAGGGATGGAGAGGTGAGAAATGAGATGAACCATAAAAAAATGTTTAGCAAGCTGCCACCTATGTAGTAAGACTTGAGGGCAACTGCTGTCTATTTCCCTCCACTTATTAATATTTTTATTCTCATGATCTCCTCACCCAGTGTCAGGCGTTGGCAAAGGATCCTCTCTCGGTCAGCTCCCTGAGGATTTCAGCGTCTGGCATGCTCTCATCTAATCCTAAATTTCACCTGCTCTCTTAGCCCTGGCCTGCAGGGTTTTTCTTCAATACTGTTGAAAAGGGCAATAGGCTCAGCACTCAGCTCACTCTCTACTTTTTTTCTGTTTTTTGATTGTTTATTTTATGGTATGTTCGTGATTCATAATAATCACATTTACTAGGCCGGGCGTGGTGGCTCACACCTGTAATCCCAGCACTCAGGAGGCTGAGGCAGGAGGATTGTTGCGAGTTCGAGACCAGCCTGGGCTACAAAGTGAGCTCAAGGCCAGCCTGAACTGCATAGCGAGACCCTGTCTCAAAAAGACAAAAATAAATAAATAAAATAAAATAAAATAAAAATAATAATCACATTTACTTTGGTGAATTGGTACATACACAGGTCACACTTTAAGCATTTTTACTTCAACTTCCCCTCCTAGCTTTTTCCTCTCTACATACTTTGTTCCCACCAAGATACAGGTTCCTAATCAGACCTAGAAATGGACTTTAAATTAGGTTGAGTAACCTCAGGTCCTTATACATTAGCCTTCTTCAAGATCTTCAGTACCAGGGGGTACAGAAAGGTGATGCAGGGCCCTTCCTGTGGGATATCCAGAGAAGCTCACATTGAGAAGGAAGTACAGCCAAATGATAACTACAAGTTCAAACTCTGGAGCTGGACAGAGGCCTGGCCTAACTGCTCACCAGCTGTGTGACCTAAGGTAAATCACAACCTCTTGAAGCCCCATATAATCCACATGAAAAAGCATTTAAGAATGCCCACCCATGGCCAGGTGCGGTGGGGCATGCCTGTAATCCTAGCGCTTGGGAGGCTGAGGCAGGACAAGTGCCATGACTTTGACACTAGCAAGGACTACACAGTGAGTTCAAGACCAGCCTGAACTACATAGCAATACCCTGTCTCAAATAAACAAACAACAAAAGTGTCAACCCAGTAGGGTCATTTTAGAATGGTTAGTATTGGGTTGGGGATTTAGCTCAGCGGCATAAGCACCTGCCTTGCAAGCACATGGTTGTGAGTTTGATCCCCAGTACCGATAAAAAAATAAAATACAATAAAAAATTTTAAAAATTTTTTTAAAAAGAATGGTTAGTATCAAGATAGCAAGCAATAACAAATGCTGGAGAGGCTGTGAGGAAAAAGGAATCGGTCTCCACTATTGCACAGGTGCAACCACTGTGGAAATCAGTGTGGAGATTCCTCAAAAAGCTAGGACTAGCGATCCCATTCAACCCAGCTATTCCCAGCTATTCCCCTTCTGGGTATCTTCCCAAAAGAATTAAAAACATCATACCACAGCGATATATATGCACTCATGTCTATAGCAGCATAATCTGTACTATCTTAATCTTTAAAACAACTCAAATGCCCATCAACCAAGGAATGGATAAAAAAAGATGTGATATTTTATACAATGGAGTACTACTCAGCCATAAGGGTAAACCGGAGACTTTTATAAGTAAATGGATGCAACTTGAGATCATACTCATAAGTGAAATAAATAAGATACATGTGTAAACATCATATTGTCTCACTAGTGTGAGAAGGTGAAAGAAACGACATATGCATATGTGTGTATATATATGTATATATATACTAGTTAAGATTGTTACACTACTGATTTCTCTGAGTTGGTTGAAGAGAAAGATTTGTGCTGATATTATTTGGACAATTGAATGCAGATGTCTATTGCTCTCGGTGAATGATTTGGGGGTGACGATGCACAATGTATATATCACTTTTGCCCCCTGATTGACATGTTCTGAAATTTTGTTTTAGTTTTTTTTTTCTTTGTTTTCTCCTTGAAATAAAATGGATTTGAAAAAAATAAAATAAGTATGTTCCTTGTGACTGAAGCAACTGACAGCAGGCTAGAAACAGGTATCAGCTGTCTGCCTGGATAAAGAAATATCCTGAGAAAGGCACACTGTAGACATCCAGAACCAAATCTCTTAGGCCCCCATCAGGGCAGGACTAGAGTTTAGGGCCATTCTCTTAGGAAAGACCTCAAGACCAAATTAGACATAAATACAGCAATCAATTTGCTAATAAATGATGAAACTAATGAATGGGTGAATCTTTCCCAGTCTATTCTCAACAAAAAAAAAACAAGTCTGGCAATGCACCCCTGTGTTCCTACCTCACTCGTAAAGAGCCAAGGCTGGGCACAGCCTACCAGGCCTACTAGATCTGCCTCCCCTCTTGCCTCTGGGGTCTCAAGCCCTTCTACTTTTCCCTCTCTTAACTCAGTCCAACTTCACTGGCCACCTTGCAGATCCTCCAACATGCCAGTCCCCATGTGGCCTCAGTGTGGCCTTTGCCCTTGCCTGCCTGCCTGTCTATGTCTTCTATAAAGAGTCTTACAGTAATTATTTTTGACTTTGAGGGTTATACCATTTCTGAGGCAGTTACTCCACTCTACATTGTAGCCTACAGTAAGTTCAGAGGACGTGTAAAGAAATAAGCACAGCCAGATTTGACCCAGAAGCTGTTATCTGCCATGCATTGGCCTCATACACTCATCCAAAAGCATTTATTGAAGGAGTCAATGAATGAATTAACTGTACCTTAAAAGCCCTGTGCAGTGCCAATAACAATACAAAATCTCCAGGTAGAAATATACACTCTGGGCTGCCAGTGCAGTAGCCATCCTCCTCGTAATCCCCAATATGATCCCCCCAGTTCCTGCTCCCCTAAACCCCACCCTCCTCTTGTACTACACCCATACCTGATCCTGACAGGTGAGGCCAAGGCCTAACCTTGACACCACCTCTGGGAGGGGGTGTGGCAGAAAAGCAACCATTTCCAAGACCCAATTTTCAAGCAAATGTCCTCAGATAATAAAAGAGGTGGAAATTGAAATACATAAACTAGATGATTCCAGTATGGGAGCCAAATTGTGTCTAAATAGATTGGAGCTGGAGTTTTCCATAAGGTGTCAGTAAGTCTTTAACATGCAAATGAACTGCCTCCCTTGGGGTATTTTAAAAGACCTGTCAAGCATGAAATACGTCTGTCAATGAAAAACATCTTTCATTATTAAATACCTTGCTAATGAATCATCTGTCCTATTCTGTTTACTCGCATTTTTTATTTCTACCTGAATTACCTATCATAACAGTACATACCTTCTGGGATCTAAGACCAAGAGCCTAAAACCTAATCACTAGATAGTAATAACTAACCTTTGTACAGACATTTATGCCCATTTCACTAGATATTCCAGGCAACCCAGGGAGGTAAGACAAATACCACCGTCCCAGGTGTAAATGAAAAAACCAAGGAGCAGAGACCTTGACTGATTTGTCCCAAGTAGCCTAGCTAGTAAATGGCAGATTAAAACTTGAACAGGGCTTAGCCCTTCTCTTTTTTATGGCCCATGATGAACCCCAGGTCACTAAGGTTCTTACTACTGCCCTTAAATACACAGTCACTCTATGTAGGCACTATAATCTCTGACCTTCTACCATCCCAAACAATGCCATATGTAGGAGGTACTGTGTGGAACCTTGGAAATGAAAGCATGTAAAGTAAAAGATAAGCAATACATCTCACTAAGAACAATCCGTTCCAGTCTGCAAGGTAGACACAGTTGTTTAATTGTCAGATCAATACAAATGAACACCATCTCAATGGCCCACCAAAAACACCCCAGCAGGTCATAAAACTAGGTAACAGAAAGTTTGACAGTGGGAGTTGATGGTTAAACAAAATCTTCATCCTCTGGACAGAATTAAAGGGGAAACCAATCACTTCATGTTCATGAGGGACAGGACGTAACTAGGCTTTTCAGTTACCATCCATCTGCTCCCCCTCCCAATGCCATGACCAGGAATATAAGCCTCGAATCACTTCTTCCCATCTAGTACAAAAGTGAGAATGACTACAGAGGAAAAGCACTTAGGAATCTAATCCCAGTAAACCTCTAATGTGATCACTGTTTCCTCCTATTTCATAGAGAAACTATTACACAAACAAAAATTATTTTTTGTTACTCTAATTTTTTTTTTTAGTAACAGAAATCAAACTCAGAACCTTGCACTTGCCAGGCATGAGCATTATTTTTTTCTAGATCATTCTCAACACTGGCAAAGACCCAAAACTATCCTTGAAGAAAGTGAACAGGTATACAAAGAAACATGGTCCATCCTGCAGACAGTGATGAAGTCAATGCAGGAACCAAATTTTAATCATATATCCTTTCCTAGTGTTCAGTGGCCAGATGTTGTTTCACTCAATATTGATTTAAAAAAGGATCTCTAATCAATGCCAATGTCCCAGAGTAGATAAGGAAAATAAATCTCACCTAGGCAAGGAACAGAAATTCTCCATTCAGTTCAACCTAGGAAGGGGAACCCAGGGATAACAGTGGAAAGACACACAAAAAGAATAAGCAAAGAATAAAAGAAGAATCAGCCTCCCACAAGAGAGATAAAGACAAGCGTTTCAATAGCTCATGTACGGTGCATAACTATTACGAAGGGCACACTGTTATAACTTAGGTCTACAGAAGTGGAAGAAACTTAGCCAAGGAGCCAGTACTTGAATCCAGGTGTGTCTGCCCCAATCAAGACAGCACAGTAGACAAGAACAAGCAGCCTCCTGAGCTCTGAGAAGAGCCAAAGACTATGTGACATGGAAATCTAAACAAAACTGATTATTCAGTGAGATGCCCAGGTTAGAGAGGAAGGGGATGGGTAAGTAAACCTAGAACTACTATCTCATAGGTCCCTCCCTCATAAGAAAATAAGTAGAGAAGAACATGATAGCACACACCTAAAATCCCTGCACTCAAAAGGCAGAGGCAGGAGGCCAGCCTGGGCTACAAACTGAGTTCAAGACCAGCCTGAACTGCATAGGAAAACCCTGTCTCAGGAAAAAAAAAAAAAAAAAAAAAAAAAAAAAAAAAAAAAAAAAAAAAAAAGTGTATATCAGAAAAGAATAAAATACAAACTCCCAGCAGAGACCAAATCTCATATCCCTGAGGCCTGTGTCAAACAAAAGACATAATCAAGGCAGAATATACTGTAATCCAGGAAAAATGACACATGTCAAACTGCATGAAAATCTGTATGTGAGGGGAATTAACAATGCACAAAGTATATTTGCACATTCTTCCTACAACTACAAAAGTAGCACTCACAAAAGGATCCACAGCCAGGTGGAAAGAGTTCACAGGTTTTTTTCCTATAAAATAGTAGTACTCAAACTGTGGGGCACTCATTAGACTCACAAATTCTTGGTACTCATACCATACTAGAACACCACATCAGAATCAGAATTTGGGGTTGTAATAAGTCCTCAGGTAATTCTGCTGCATGCTAAGGTTTGAGAACTACCCCAATAAGTAAATGCTTAAAGAAAATGTAAAACAGCAAAAAATCCAATTCTCTTCAACTCTGCACCTATTTCTTGGGCACTCACTAAGCACCAAGCAAGAAGGAGCACATCAGCGAACACCTGTTGAATGAGTCCCTAGTTGGTGAAAAACTAAATGTCACTTAACCCTAGGAGTCAGCTATAATGGTGTCTTCTACAGGCTGCTCTCACACCGAGCGCAGTTGGCACACAGACCGAAGCACAGGTCATCTGGCAGGCACTGGCGATGAGCACTAGACTGGGACAAGTCGCAATCCCAGGTGGAGAGCTGCAACGTCAGGGCCGCCCTTGCTCTTCAACACTTCGCGCTCCAGTCCCAGCAGCCTCGTTCTCGGAGCGCACAAAGCCACTAGGGTGTGAAGGCTTCTCGATGAGCCACCTACGGCCCTAGTCCAGTTCTGCCTATTGTGCGCGCAGGGCTGTACCACCCGAGTGCACAGCACACGCAAATGCCCGCTGTGTACCGAGCCCGAGAGTCTCTGGAAAGGGGGCGGGCCCCAGCGAGTCAGCAGAGCCATGTGGCCATGCGCCTCGCCCCGGAACAAGGTCACTAGTCAGGGCTCCCTACAGGGTTCCTCAGTGGCTACAATGCTAAGGCCGGCGCGTCACACCGGCTCCAGGGCTCTCCGCACGCCGCGTAGCCCAGCTGTCCTGGGCTCTGCGCGTCTCGGAAGGGATGCCGCTACTCACCCCGAGGGACGAGGGACGCACCGCAGCTGCACCGGCTCACTCCCTTGCCGGGCAGCTGGGAGTTCGCAGGAAACTGCGCCCTCCACCACCCACACTGCGCTCTGTGAGGCCGGCGCCGCGTGGCCTGCCGGGACATGTAGTTCCCGGTTCTCCAAACTTGGAGCATCAAGCTAGAGGCCCAGAGCCCCTAGATCACGCCAGCCAGGACAGAGGGACCTCAGATTTCTTTTCTTTTCTTCTTTTTTTTTCTTTTCTTTTCTTTTCTTTTCTTTCCTTTTCCTTTCCTTTCCTTTCCTTTCCTGTAATAAGTAAAGCCATGTTTACTCAGATGCATGACTATCTGTGTAGAAAACCCAAAAAATATCTGTTGCAGCCAATCAAGACATTCAGCAATGTTTCAGGATACAAGATTAACTAACAAAAATAGTTATATTTTCACACATTATCAATGAAAAACGTACAAAGAAAATTACGAAAGCAACTGATGTTTTTGTTTTTTGTTTTTTGTTTTTTTTTGGAGACAGAGTCTCGCTATGCAGTCCAGGCTGGCCTTGAGCTCACTTTGTAGCCCAGGCTGGTCTCGAACTCACAACGATCCTCCTGCCTCAGCCTCCCGAGTGCTGGGATTACAGGCTTGAGCCACCACACCCAACTGATTTATAATATCAAAAGAAAATATAAATTGAATCAAAGTAGTATATGATTTGCACAACAAAATTCCAAAATAGTATATGCACCAACTCCCCATGATGAATGTAATCATTATGTATTGTAAACACGTACTGATAAAAATTTTAAAAGTATAAATAAGACTTAGGTGGGGGAAAAAAAAAGACTTAGGTAAATAGAAAAACATCTCCATGGCTTCTATGGGCTACCAACATGAAATCTTACTGAAAACTTTTTGCAAGAGTTATTCCATTTATTTATAGATAATCTAGATTTAGTCTTGGATATCAAACTGTCCCACGTTAAAAACTTTACATTCCTTTTTCTCTATCAAAATATGACCTTCGAGAATAATTTCTTCGGTTTGTTTCTGTACTGTGGAATTAAGCTGTTCACATTCACTCTTTTAAACTCTGCCCCTCTCTGGTTTCATGCATTTTATCACCAATGTGTCTGGACTTTGCTTATGAGAAGAGATAGCTTAGTAATTGTATCACTGAACACATAGAATGGTTAATAACAACTGCACTTTAACTTTCTGTGTTAACTCTATATTAGTGAAATAGCTATATGTCTATGATTTCATGCAAAAGTATTCAGGAGTTCAGGCATGTAAACACTATGGCATTCCTTATATGTTAGTGCACCTCAGGTTCAGGAACCACTGGCACATACTGCATTAGATCTTCACTTAGAGCAGGGAACTAAAGGCAGTTCTAGCCCTCAGACCATAAGGAAGATGTGGTGCTTGTGGTATTTTGACAGGATGCTCTCAAAATAGCTCACCACTTTGTCCACACCAAATAAAACCCTTGTACATACCTTGAGGATGTGTAAGTAGAAAGGAAACTAGTCATATTGTTAGGTATTTTGCATTTTGTATTTTGGGCATTCCTCTGGAATTATGAGAAATTTAACCCAGAAAGTCTTATAGGTTTTTAGAAAAATTGAGCAGTAGATTCTATTGCAGGAGTCATATGGGGACTTTCTACAGTTCCCAGGTAACTCTGGTATGTAGAATGGGATTAATCATCAAAAAGATGATACATCATGACCAAGTAGATCATTCCAGGCTGGGATGAGTCAACATACATGAATCAATAAATATAACACATCACACAAACAGAAGGACAAAAATAACATGATCATTTCAATTGACACAGAAAAAAACATTTGACAAAAATCCAACATAATTCATGTACAAAAAAAATCCTGAGGAAAATGGAAGAACCTCAATCTGAAAAAGCCAAAAGCTTTTTTTTTTGAGACAGGATATCCATCTATAGTTCAGACTGGCCTTGAATGGGCTGGGCTTGAATTCACAGTAATCCTTCTGCCTCAGCCTCCTGAGTTCTGGGATTATAGGTGTGCACCACCACGCCCAGCTAAAAGCTATTTATGACAAACCAATGGCCAACATCATATTAAATGGGGAAAAACTGAAAGTCTTCCTCTAAAATCAGAAAAAAGACAGAGATGGCTACTATCATCATTCCTATTTAGTATAATTCTTAAAACATTAACCAGAGAAATCAGGCAAAAGGAAGAAATAAAAGGCATATGAATAAGAAAGGAAGAAGTCAAGCTATCATATTTGCAGATGATATGATCCTCTACATGAAAGGCCCAAAAAATTTCTAGAGTTAATAACCAAATTCAGTGGCATAGTAGAATACAAAGTCAACCCAAAAATCAAAATTGTTCTTGTACACCAATAATGAACTCAACAATAAAGAAATTAGGAAAACAATACTTTTTATAATCCATCAAGAAAAATTAACTATTTAACCTAACTAATTAACCTAACCAAGGAAGTGAAAGACCAAGAATCAACAAATGCGATCATTTCAAATTAAAAAGCTGCACCGCAAAAGAAACAACCAATAGAGTGAAGAGTCAATCTACAGAATGGGAAAAAAACTTGCCAGCTGTTCCTAAGAAGGTGGACTAATATCTAGAATGTATAAAGAACCCAAAAAAAATGAGACCTTCTAAAACAAAAGACCCAATCAAAAAACGGGCACCTGAAATGAATAGACATTTTTTAGAAGTACAAATGCCCAGTAAATACTTGAATAAATACTCAACATTGCTGACCATGAGAGAAATGTAAATTAAAACAATACTGAGATTCCATGTTACACTAGAAAGAATGGCTATCATCAATAAATCAAACAATAACAAATCCTGCTGAGGCTCTAGGGAAAAAGGAACACTTCTACCTTGTGGGTGAGAATGTGAACTAGTACAACTACTATGAGAATCAGTATGAAGTTTCTTTAAAAAGTAAAACTAGAAATTCCATTTGACTCAGCTATTCCCATGCATATGCATATTTACAGCAGCATAGCTCACAACAGCTAAATCTTGGAAGTGGCCTATCCATACATGCTCATCAATAGATGAATCAATACATAAAATGTTGCATTTATTACACAATGAATACTACTCTGCCATAATGGAGGGTACACCTAAGTCATTTGGATGCACCTTGAGACCATAATGTTGTAAAGTAAATTGGACATACAACCTTAAATATTGCATGGTCTCTCTTATATGACAAATCCAAAATACAAATAAAGAACAAAATAAAATATAGATAATAGGAAAAAAAAGAGTCATTCCAAATTGGTTATGGACTTTGAGTTTTCAAGGAACAGTAAGACTTAGACTGAGTCAAAAAGGTAGGTTGGAGATAGATTCAAACAATGGAAAGGTTATTTGTATCATATGAAGCACTTTCTTGAAAGATGTTGCAATGTTCAGTTTGTATCTTAGGTTATCACTAAGTAGGTCAAATGAAGGAAACTTTGAGCACCACACCTTTTTACCGATAAAAAAATGTTTAAAAAAAAGTTATCTTGGACTGGGTTTTTCATTTAGTACGTAGCATCTGTGGACTGCCACTGTGTGCCAGTCTGCTACTCCATTTATGTGCTGCACTTTTTTAAACCAAGTTTTGTTTTTGTTTTTGTTGGGGGGGGTTGTTTTGTTTTGTTTTGTTTTTGATACTGGGGATCAAACTCAGACTGTGCACTTAGCAAGTAAGCGTTTGAACCACTGAGCTAAATACCCAGCCTGCTTCTCCATTTAATTCTTTTTAAAAACATACTGAATTTTTTTTGCTTTTTGTTTGTTTGCTTTTTGGTACTAGGGATCAAACTCATGACCTTGTGCTTACCAGGCAAGCACTTAAGCCACTGAGCTAAATCCCCAGCCCCATAGTGAATCTTTAAAAAGCCTTCCTCACTAATGAAGAATGTAATCTCATTTTCACATCTGATCTGGTGGCTCAACTAGATGTTATCTAAAATACAAGAAGGTGAGTTGAGCTTGGTGGTACACACCTATAATCCCAGCATTTGGGAGGTTTAGGCAAGGAAGATCCTTGCAAGTTCGAAACTAGCCTGGTGTACAAAGTGAGCTCAAGGTCAGCCTGAACTGCATAGTGAGACCCTGCGTCAAAAAGACCAAAAAAATAATAATAATAATTATATATATATATATATATATATATATATATATATAAACTGTCTTTATCTGGTTTTTATTTAAAAAGCTTTATACAGTATTTGATCAGTGAACCTAACCTAAAGAGAGATCTTTTCATGACTCTTAGGGTTAATAGGGCAGGCTCAGAAAAGAAAAATAAAATTTAAATCAATAAATATGAGATGGACTCATGAGGGCTATGTATTTTGTTTTCCTTTTTTTCTTTTTTGGTACTGGGGATCATCATGCTTGCCAGGCAGGCTCTTGTGCTGCTGAGCTATACCCCCCCCCCAGCTTACATATTTTTCATCTCTGGAGTATTAGGGAGAAAACAATAATTATATGGCTGTATCAGTACAACATTAAACTTGGAATATGACAACAAGGAAAAATAACCAGGTTTTTGGTTTCTTCATAATCCACTTTGACCAGTCATGACAGGATAAGATAAGGCTTTTTCAAGTAATTTCTTGTGTGTCCTAGGTTTACAACCTCAGAGATTGGGCTATCTTTGTAAGACATATTATACAAAAATCATTTACTGTGATGAACATGAGGCCTTTCAAGATCCAGAACTGATAGAGGAAAGCCCTCTATCAATTTTTTTTCAAAATGCCTTTACAAAAGAATATTTATTTTTACACTGTAGGTATTAAAAAATATTTGTTGAATAGATTACTATTCCTTCACACCTTTTAAACTGAATTTTGTACATTAAAATGTTTTACTTGTATAAATAAAAGGACATGTTCTATTTATATACAGTAAAAAAAAAACTGGTTACAGATCCAAGTTTAGCAAAGGATGCAACTGTGTATTTGTAGATTTTAAGGCATTAGAGCAACTAAGTGAAAAAGAAATTTACTGAGCTGCTGAATTGTAAGAAGAAGCACATTAATCTTAGTTACCTGTGGCCCTCACATACTGAGTTCTATTTACTGAATAAGATATACTGTACATTAGAGACATTCATCAGACATTCATTAAATCTATAAGGATCTCCCATGCTATTTCCATCATGGACAAACAGAGACGGGATAAGGCATTTATCTATCAATTCAATGTAATTGCAATCAAGTTTCCAACAGGATTTCTTTTCCTGGGCCTTCACAAACTAATCTAAAATTTATATGGAAGCCAGGTATAATGGTGCATGCATGTAATATCAGAGGTCTAGAAGCTGAGGTCCAAGGCTCACTAGGTCAAGGCCAGCCTAAGCTACATAACAAATTTGAGGCCAACCTGAATCATAGAGTGAAAAAATTATTTTTCAGGGTATGGTGTCACAATGCTAGCCTGCAATCCTAGCACTTAGGAGGCTGAGGCAAGAGGATCACTGCAAGTTCAAGGCCAGTCTGGGCTACAAAGTGAGTTCAAGGCAAGTCCAAACTGCATAGCAAAATCCTGTCTCAAAAAGAAAATAAATAAATAAATAAATAAATATTTTAAATAAATAAGATGTATAAGGAAAAACACAGAGAAAAGGACAGCCAAAGCACCTTTGAAGAATAAGAAGCTTCAAGGATGTGCCCTTCCATATTCCACATGGACCACAAAGCTATGAAAATGAAGACCATCTTGCCAGGCAGGGTGGTGTACACCTATAATCCCACCACTCAAGAGACTGAGGCAGGAGGTTGCCAGTTTAAGGCCAGCATGGGCTAAATAGAGACACTGTGTCTACACACACACACACACACACACATAAAAGTAATGTTGGTATAGGTATAAATCAAAAAGGAAATAGAACATCCTAAAAACCCCAGAAACAGATCCAGGCATCCATGAAATCTTAGTGTCTTCATTAAGCATTACAGATGAAAGAGGAGATGAAAGGTGACTCAGTAAATGATCTGGACAACAAGTTATCTGCTGGATCCCATAACTCACTCCACATATGAAAACAAACTCCAGGTGAACTAAAGACTTTAAAGGAAAAATTAAGTTTTTTTTTCTTAAATTAAGACTTTTAGAAGAAAATAAAACATCCTTCAGGCCAGGGTTATAGCTCAGTGGTACAGTGCAAGGTCCTGAGTTTGATTCCCAGTACAAATAAAAAAAAAAAAGTCTGTGAGCTCAGGGTAGGGTTCATAAGCATAAACAGGAAGTAAAACAGTGATAAATTTGGACTTTAAATTTAAGGTCCTAGGGCTGGGGATTTAGCTCAGCAGCATAAGCACCTGCCTTGCAAGTGCACAGTCGTGAGTTCAATCCCCTGTACCAATAAAAAAAAAAATTTAAGGTCCTCTCTTCATCAAAGGGCATTATAGAAAAAAAGACAAGTCACACACTAGGAGAAAGAGACTGTGGCACAGAGAGCAGTGAAACAGAGCTCAGTATCCCAGCCCCTGTCATCTCAACTTTGCAATCCACAGATATTAATATAACAAAGTCAATAATGCCTAAATGGTGTCAGAGGGCACAAACAATGTGGCATAGAAACAAAGAAGGGAGCATCCAAATTGCCTAGACGATTTGAGAATGTTCCATAAACTAAGAACTAATTGACGTGTAGACTGGGAATTAAAGGTTGAATAGGGAGAAAGGCTGAAAAGAGAAGAGTGTTGGGAAGCATCCCAGGACAGAAAGTCACTGAAATAGCATAAAGATGCATTAGAATACAACAAAAGACAAAGATATTTTTAAATGTAATGACTGGAGTTGTAGCTCAGTGATACAGTGTGTGTTCAGCATGTGTAATGATCTGGGTTCAATCCCCAGCCCAGGGAGAGAGGGAGAGAAACAGAGAAAGAGAGACAATTAAAACTTAATATGACTACTATCATTATTAAACATGAAGTTTAACTATGAAATTGCTAGTATCAGGCCAATAGCTAACCTTGAAGAATGGGAAAAGGGTGCCATGGCCTTTTGTAATATTTGAATTTTGTACAATAAATGTGTAAATGCTTGAATTAAAAATTAATTATTTAAATTTAAATTTTTTGAAGTTAGCTACTTCCAGTTAAACATGGTAGACTGAATGCACTCATTTAAATCCACTCCTTCCTGAAATACCATGAAAATGAGAGGAAAATAATTTTTTAAAAGACATCATACCCAAGGAGAACAAGTGTGGACACAACTAGGGCAATCAAACCTGAATGTGGGACACTCCATAGACGGGCAAACAAGGTACTTTTAAAACAAGTCAAAGACTGGGCCCCAACCTCAGAGATTCTGATTTTAAAACCTCGTGTGGGCCTGGGCCCCAGTAATTCTTAAAAACTCCCACAGTGATTTTAATAGGTACTCAGTGGAAAGGCTCTGTCAAGGCAGCAGTTTGGTACAGTAGGAAGCAGATAGGTTGAAAGTGGTTATCAGCCACATGAGAATTACCTGGAAATCTTTGAAAATTCTCCCAGGTCACATGTTAGACCTATTACATCTAATTTCTAGGGGCACAACTCAGACATGGGTAGTTTGTAGCACTCCCCAGAGGATTTCAGTCCGCGGCCAAGGTTTAAAACCACTGGTTTAGCATCAAGGGGTCATGATTGAACTGTGTGACTTACAGCAAGTTTTCTAATTTGGATGATATTTAGTTTCCTTCTTACTACATATTAACTTTTATTGGCTTTACCTACCTCAGAAGTCCTTAAGGGGATCAAGTGTAATGGTTTGTGTGCTTTAGAAACTAAGTGTTGCTGTTCAGAGGTGTCCTACCACATTGAGAAGGTCCAAACTCTGACTACACCAGCTTTCTTTTGGTTCCACAAACTGCCAAGCTGGCTGATACCTTCAAGACCTTATGTTTGCTCTTTTTGTACCTTTAAAAGTCTGTTGCATCCTGGAAGTCTGTCTTTTATGCTAACATTACCTCTCAAGAGAGGTCTTCCCATCTGTCCATCAATTCCTATATTCCCTGAGATCTCCAATCTATCCCCTTTCAGTGCTTTATCATAGCACTTAGTACTTGAAATTACATCATGCATTTATTTAGAGGGTTTTGCCTGTCTCCTCCATTAGAATATAAGCTCCATGAAAGAAGGTATTTTCCTGGCACACATTTAGGTGCAAGGAGGTGAAAATATAATTGCAAACAAAACACACAAGGTCCCTGCTTTATGGAGCATCATTTAGTGGGTTGGGTGTAGGGAGCAGCATGATAGCTTCATGGCTGCCGCTCCATCTCTCCCTCCTGTGGGCATCCAGTGCGTCGGCCTACATTTCCCAGGATCCTTTCGCCCCACCCAGGAAATGACAGTGACCCATCCGTAACTTCCTGCTCCCGCTTCTTTATAAGCCAGGGACACTTCCTCAATAAACGAGGTTTGATTGGGAAACTTCAACTTGCCTCCATCTCTCTCTCTTCACCCTGCCCCCGCCCTGTTTTCCTTCCTCTAGGGGAAAACCCACGCATTGGTCCGCAGGCCGGATCAAGTGGCGCCCAACGTGGAGCCCCAATACGAGGAGGTCAACAAGGATCGTTCACAGAGGAAAAGCCGTGGCCACGGTACCTGGGGGACTCCGTCCCTGTGATCTGTACAGATGACTGCCTGACGTCTCGTCCGAATCACGGTAAGTGAACGTAATCGGCTTGGGTCAAGTGTTAAGTGAACACGAATTGTTCGTTGCCGGCCTTAGTAAGGCCCTCAAAGTGAGAGAGATAAGGGTTAAAACAAAAGATTTATTAAACTTGCCCCTGGTTCCCTCCGGAGGGCTCCATTGATACTAAAGGAAATGCTTTAAAATACTATAGAGTTTTTTGGTCCCAAAGGGGACAGGAGAAAAGTCCCGATGACCTCTTTTGCATGTTGGACCTTAATTTCTGAGCTGCTAACCCAACGTCATGCAGATCCCCAAATTAA
>PVLA01014549.1:6947-30001 GCA_004027455.1 Hydrochoerus hydrochaeris | reverse complement strand
ATTATATAAGGTGATTAAAAGTATATAACAACAACAAAACAAGTCAGTAAGGTACTGAGCAACCTGAAACAGGATATAACTAAGCAGATAATGGACTTAAAAAGTAAAAAGAAGAAAAGAAAGTGCTCTAGAGGATATGGCTGCATGTATGTTTAAGTGTGTAGGATTGAAAACCATGTTGCTAAGTTGTTACTGGATCGTTGAACTTCTTTGCAGTCTCACTGTTTGAATGTACACATTGTATGCTTTAATTTTGTAACTGTAACAACTAGGTCTAAGAAGACTATGTGATTTATCAACTAATGATTTCTTACTGCTTTTTTTTTCTGAGATTCTGTATTTTTTCTACCCCTTTTTCTGTTTTGCTTTTTTTTCTCTTTAAATAAAATTTAAAAAAAAAAATTAGTAGGCTATGTCTGCCACCATTTGGTTTATACTAATAAAAGTCCACTGATGGGTGTGGCAGGGCACAGCTGTAATCCCAGCACTTGGGAAACTGAGGCAGGAGGATCACCACGAGTAACCTGGGCTACACGAAGTGAATTCAAGTTCAGCCAGGACCACACAGCTCTGTCTCAAAAAAAGCTCACACTCTGAGTTTCTCCTTTACAGCACCTTTGGAAAAGGGACCCTCATGAAGGTAACATAAACCTGCGGGGTAGGAGAAGAGGGCTAAGAGCAGCTGAGCACAAGCAAGACGGAGACAGCGTGTCAATGCCTAAGGTGGGAAAGCCATGCCTAACTGCCACTTTCGTAGCCTAGCTCGTCCAAAAAGGGACAATACAGAACCACACTTGCCATTCCCTGTCCAGGGAGGGAAGAGCCACACACTCTCCTATGCTCTCTGGCCAGGCTAGTCTGGACCCCGCAATGGCTCCCTAAATATCCTGTTACTCCAGAGGAACAGGGCAAACTTAGCTAGAATCCCAACTAACCTCTGTATCCTGGGTGAAACGACTGAGTCGAAGGCGAGTGCTATCATGGGGAAGAAGCAGTAGATTTCTCCACTCAGCAGACCCCAGGGTAACTTTTTCTCTGTATCTAGCAACCCACACTGACAAGTCCTACACACATTCCCATTTTAAATGTGGCCTGACTCGCTATGACTGTGCTTCCAGCATCGAGTACCAGCAAGCTCTCTGTGCTCAGCTCCACCCTATCTCAGCATCTCTTTTAAGGCTGATTCATGCAATCAGGCAACTGTCAGCCACATGTGGCTACTTCAGTAAAATTACAAAGCCAGGTCCTCAACTACACAGTGAAATCTCAAACGCCCAGCAGCCATGCACAGCTCATCACTACTGAACTAAACAGCATGAGGGAGAACAGGGCCATCACTACAGAGAGTTCTGCTGGCCATCATTGGCCTAGAGTTCAACAACTGCAATTCCAGTGACCCCTTCTCACAGCTGGACAACTCTTCCCAGTTGTCACTAGGCACCCACCATATGTCACCTCACCTGGCATGTATTGGGCAGCATCTATTTTTTCATTTACAAAAAATAAAATTAACATTTTTGGCATATAATTCCTTAAGTTAAAACACATACATTTACTCATCTACTACCACAATCAAGCATATAGAACAGTTTCATCAGGGTCAGGGATTTAGCTTAGCAGCATAAGCACCTGCCTGGCAAGCATGAGGTCATGAGTTTGATCCCTGGTACCAAAAAAAGAATAGTCCCATCATCCTATAAAATTCCCTTGTACTATTCTTTTGCAGCTGAACTCTCCCTCCAACCCCTCCCACCCTAACCCCCAACCCCTGGCAACCACTGAGCTGGCAGCTTTTTGTAAAAATTCAGATTTTTGGCCTTCCCCTGAAAATCCCACATAAGCAGGTCTGGGGTAAGACCCAGAATCTCCTCCTCTACCTAATGTTCCTCAGGTGATTCTGGTACTCAGCCATTTTTGGGAACCTTTGGGGTAGAAGCCTAATCAGAGTTTAATTTATCAGCAAAGTGTTATCTGGTCTCAGGCCCATTCTCTGTCCCCTACCCCCAGCCTCTCTCTTGCTGCCCTGGGCCAAGGCCCTCTTAGGCTGGTGCTTGGAAGGCATCATGGGCCCAACTGCTTGGGGCATGGGTAGGGGAAGAATTCTGCTGCTCTGGTTTCTGGCACAGAGAAGCCTCCCGGAGTCATCTTAATCCCTTCCTGGCTCTTTGTGCCATGGAATCCTCATCTGGAGAAACGAACCACATCAGAAATAATCACCTAGTGCCAGGCTTGCCGGGAAGTGATGACTGAGATGGCACATTCACGGGCCCTGGCAGCCAGCAGGAAGGGCCAGGGGCATCAGGACACAGACCTCTGCATGGACTCTCTTCAGCCTAACTCTACAGACGGATACCAGAAATCAGGATTTAAATGACAACTACATTTCAAGCTTTTTAAAAACAAAACATAGGAAACTTTTCTCCTAATTTGTAATCCCAAAGGCAAGTTGCCAAAGTCCATTTTTTTGTTTGTTTGTTTTGTTTTTTGTCTTTTTGAGACAGGGTCTCACTCACTATGCAGTTCAGGCTGGCCTTGAGCTCACTTTGTAGCCCAGCCTGGTCTTGAACTCACAACAATCTTCCTGCCTCAGCCTCCCGAGTGCTGGGATTACAGGCGTGAGCCACCATACCCAGCTCCAAAGTCCATTTTTAAAGAGCAATTCAGCACCACCTCAGAAAACCTCTGCTCAGAAACAGCCTGGCCTGTGTTTGCCCCGCTGAGCATTCCTGGAAGCCAAGGAGAAGTTTAAGATGGTCAAAGAAAGCATGGCCAACAGAAGAAATGTTATCATCTAAAATCACATGTTTATTTAGCCCCACCAAGCCAGAGAGAGAAGACTGTTTGAAAGGGAGAGAGAATGCCTGCTTAATCAACTAAAAAATGCATTCATTACTATGCTATTCACCATGGCTTTCCTGAAATCAGACACTTTTGCCCCTAGACCATAAGATTGAAGTGATTTGAAATGAAAATATTTCCTGTCCACTGCTTGCCAGTTTCTAGCCCCAGAGTGATATAACAGATGACATCCAGCACAATAAATGCTTTTATTAACCATAAATTTGAGACTGCTTTAGGGATTTGAAGTGTTAGGTTTCATGCTGAAAAAATGTAATGTTATCCATAGACCATCAGTGAGTAACAAAAACAGAGGTGCAGGTTAGGTGACTTTGATCAAATTATGTGGGGGGAAAATTGTCTTTTGCATTTAAAATAGTATTTGCATTAAGGAAAGATCTTCAAAAGGAACACCACAACCATTTACTCATCCATCTTGGGAACTTCAGTGGCAATTCATGCTGAGTGCAGATTTACAGAGCCAGCAGCTTCTGTTAAAATAGAAAAGAAGCTGAAAAGTGTTACAAGCCTAAGTGAGCTAAAAATTTCAAATACGAAGAAGGGACCCCCTAAATCAACCTCAGCCCTATTGACATTTTGGGTCACATTTTAAGATGTTTAGCAGCATCACTAAATGCCAGTAGCACCTTCCTCCTGTTGTGACAACCAAAAAGGGCTCCAGAAACTCCCCAAATCACTCCCAATGGAACACCACTGCTCTAATTCAAACTCTAGGCTTGTTTAACAAATGCTGCCCGATTTTTCTTCTTCCAAAGAAAACATCGAGCCTAGGGGAATTGGACAGCCTCAGCCCTCTGCCCTCAATGCCTCCCTCTACACAAAAGGGTTAATTCCAAGTGATTTCTGAAATTACCAACACCCTTCCCTCCCTTCTCCCACCAAAACTGAGGGTCACACAGCCATGGAAACAAGAAAACTAACATTCTTCCCTACCCCCCCCCCAACCAGAGCAAACTAGACTCAGCAAAAGCAAGTCACCACCCCTAGGGCACCCCCTTGCCAGCCAGCCTTTGTGCTGGGGTACATTCCAGCACAGGAGCCCCTGTCTAATGGTCTGGGGCTGCATCTATCCCTGCCAGCATCCAAATCACTGCTTTCTGGCCTTTCACTGTCAGGCCACAGAGGAGACCAAGGACTTGGTGCCAGAAAAGAAAATGAAAAGCAAAGCTGCAGTTCTGCAGTTCATTCTCTGGATGCTGAGTGTCCCACTACTACCTCTCGGCATGACATTTCACTGCCAGCAGGGGAGGAGGCCCAGCCCCAAATTGGACAAACGCAGGGCACACAGGCCTGCCTGCGCCCTGGCAGTCTCCCTGGACTTATGAATAAAACATGGAAGTTTTGCCTCTGTCATTTCCCTGATACCCTGGGAGAAAAACAACTTGATGATTTTTGACATTTTAACGTGCCTGAAAAATGACCAATATTAACTTTACATCTCTTAGCCTTTAAATGTGGGTTGGGGGTAAATAAAAGTAAGAAAAGCCGTGTAATTAGGTAGAAGATAGCAATTTAAGTTAAACTAACAAAACTGTAAGAGACTCTAATAAAATAATGTAGGCACCATACAATCACAGAACTGAAAAGCTGCAAAGTGACTTTGAGGACATGTTTTGAGTGAAGTATCCTTGGCTGGAAATGAAGTTCAGTGTTTTCTTAACCCTAAGGAAAGCAATGGCTGGATTCTGGTGTGAGGAAGCACTCAACCATGAATGCGCCCTGGCCAGAAAGGTTTTTTAATAGGAACTCATTCCCAGCCACTGAGAGCAACGCGTACAACTGTCTGCCACTGAGAGCAACGCGTACAACTGTCTGCAACAAGCCTCTGTGGACAGCAGAAGCCCTAAGCACTCTTGAGAGAAGCATCGTTTTCTAAGAGCATAGCTGATTTCAAACAGTCTTTAAGGAAACAGCTTATTACAGGATATCACAAATGATACCCTGTACTTTACATCCTTAATAAAACAAAAAGGAAACAAAGTGAAACTTACTTTTTTTTGCGAGGGGGGGGGGAACAACATAAAACTAAACTGCATTCATCATAAAGAAAAGTCTCTATGTGCAACAATTTCAAGCAGAAAACAATCAAATTTTGCTTATGGCTAAAAGTGCATCTGTATTTGTTCCCATTTATATAAGGAAAATCCAATGGTGTCATAGCCATCACCTTTAAAGGGATCTTGCCAAACTATTGAACTTGATCCTATCATGAGGAAACAATCAGAAACCCAAACTGCAGGGCTGTCCACATGAGTGACCTTGACTTTTTAGACTGGATAGGTTAGGAAGGACCAATGGACTGCTCTAGACTAAAGGAGAATAAAAAGACAAGACAGAGAAAGGCAGTGCTCCCTATCAGCATACTGGCATGTGATTCGATAAGAAGGCAAATCCAAGGCAGGGGTGGTGGCACATGCCTGTAATCCCAGCACTCAGGAGGGTAAGTAAGGTAGGAAGATCACTGATTTCAAGGCCAGGTCTTTTCCACTTGTGAAATTTTTCAAAATATGAAGCATGAAAGAGCCTAGCAATAAGAATACCCTGGTACAGAAGACTGGCTATGTAGTAGGGTAGGAAGAAGGCTTACACCCACTGCATCTTCCTGTTTAGTTATAAATCCACAAGTATGCCATTAATACTTAAGAATTCTTACACAGGCCTAATTCAGACTGACTCAAAAATTGGTAAAAGTAGATTTAAAAAACAATCCTGTGATTTCTTCCAATTCACTTGGTTGGGGAATGTGCATTTCAGACCTTCATGTTCCTGCTGTTTCCTACATCTCTCCTCCAGCAACTAACTCATCACTGGCCCTTCTTATCAGAATTCCCACCACTGACAGATTTTTACAACCTCTCTGCTTTCCACCCAATTTCTCCCTCATTATTCATCCCCATCCTTTTTTAATGAGAGAAAACCAAGGACTGTACTAGTCTTGACCAACTGGAAAACTATGCACTTGAAAAAAGAAAGTATCCTCCTTGAAGTAAAAGCAAGCTCCATGGATGAAGTGAAAAGGCGTGGGAGACACACGTTCTGTTTCTCAAAGACTTTGAAACCCAGGGAGGAAAACAATGAGGGGCGGGAGGCGGCGGGTTGTATCGGGGCAGCCCTGAGAGGTCTGGGTGACAGCCACCTTTGGTTACGTTGGCCACCAGCAGCCACCCACAGCTCCTGAGCCCCTGAAGCAGTCTCTGGCCAGCCCAACCAGAGGCTGCATTTCGCTGTTTAATTTTGGTAAAACTCCATGACCTCTTTCTCAAATTAAAAGGGCAATGGCATTTTCTTAAACCACAGGAGCTATCTTTAGTGAAGCCTTCTAAGGATTTCATTAATTCATAGCCAGCCAACCAGGACTTTTCCCACAGTCTCCCACAAAAAAGCCTGGGAAGTCACTGATTGCTTGGCTGGATCTGAATATGAGCAGAGGTAAGATCAGAAATAGCTAGTTCCTCCCACAGGGAGGCAAGGCCTGAAAATCAAAGCCCAGCAAAAACTCATTACCACAGCTGGCCAGCAAACCCACAGCCCCGGAAAGAAGGCAGAGTGCACCTCTGAGCCCGAGCCCGGCAGACCTCCCTATGCCTTCAGAAACTGAAATGCATTCACAAGCCTGGAGCAGTAGAAACAGGACAGGGACAATGAAATAAAAGTGAGGCTGTTAAAAAGGCAGAAAAGTGCCTGTTAAAAAGGCAGAAAGTTTTCATACAAAACGAGGGCGACGCCAAGGAGTGAGATGCATTTTGTTCACATCATTGTGGAAAATCCAAAATCAGGATGCCTGGTGCTTAGTCATAACATTTTATATTTTCTCACCCACAGTGCAGGAAACAGTGCAAATGCCCCTCCCCCAGCAGGGTATGGCTCCCCAGCACACCAGCCCCCCATCCCTCGAAGTGCAGGGGAGCACCCAGCCTCTAGGCATATGTGTCAACCAGTAAGGCTGCCAATAATCTGTGGTGCTATTGAATTGAACACATTTTTATGCTACTCTCTCAGTACCCAAAGCCACATGATTAGCCAAGGAGAATACTGAGTAACTGTTCAGACAACACTGTTACTACAATAGCTTGACATCTACATCCCCTCCTCAAGGGATGTCCCCTCAAGGCCCCTAGAGACCATCCACTTGCAAGAAGCCATCCTCACCACCCCTTTTATTCCCGTTTTAACTTTCTGCAGAGCATTCAGTCAAGACACAGTCAGACAGCCTACTGTGGCCCAGGCTCTGTTCTGGAGGTGAAAGAAACAAAATAGATCATGTTTCTACCTTTGTGGAGCTGGCGCTGCAACGGAGGAGATGAGAAACAAGAAAATATGATGTATGCCTCATAGTGAAAACTTCTATGAGAATAAAGTAAGGACAGAGGACAGAATGAACAGAGAGGTGCTACCTTCAACAGGGTGGTCGCAGCCAGGTGTGGTGGTGCACACTTACAATCCCAGCACTCAGGGAAGCTGAGGCAGGAAGATCATTGTGCCTTTGAGACCAATCTGGCTACAAAATGAGCTCAAGTCTAGTCTAAACTGCATAGGGAAACCCTATCTCAAACACACACACACACACACACACACACACAGACAAATAGGGTGGTCACATCTGGTACTCTGTTATCCTCCGTCTCCTTTCCTTAAACTTGAGCTCTGGAAATCACACCTGACACGCATGAAACACCAACCACTCACCAAATGAATGAATGGCCACAGAGGGTCACGCTAACCAAGCCATCACCTGCTGGGAAACTTTCTGAACCTCACCACCACTGACAGACACCTGCACAGATGAATTCAAGGTGTCCTGCTGTCTAAGCCAACTGGCAGCTGCCGTGCCCTCCAGCTCTGCCCACATCCTGCTTGCTGCCCACAATGTCCCCCACCTCCTGGTTCCTCTCTCTGGCAGGCCTTGCTCAAAGTTCCCTTGGTAAAGCCAGCCTTGTTCCTGCCATTCCTATTGCTCCCTGAGCCTCCCTGAAACATCCAAATTCGATTTCTTCTTCATACCTAGGTTTCATTTCTGTTTCTTTTTCACCTCACTGCATCACTGCAAATATGGCCGGAAGCATTCTTTCTAAATCTGGAGGAAGGATCGGGTTGATCTTACTTAATTAAATGCAGGCTTCATAGCACAGGTAAAATTCCCATACAGAGCAGCCTTGTAAAGAGGTGGGCCTCCTCCAAAGCACAGGAAACTGAGACAGAACAAGTCAGACTTTCTGGGAACTAAGACATGGGCTAATAAGCCAGAGTTCCCAAAGTGGCCTCCAAGCAGGGCTCAGGCATTCACTTGTCATTAAACTGCTTTCACAGGGGCAATTCTAGGATAAAGAGCAACAGGAAGCACAGTTAGCAGAAGGGACATGTGGAGAGTAAACAGGGATTCCCAATCCCTCTTGCACCTCCCTGTGGTCTGAGCCCCTTCCCCTAGTGTATACCCCCAGATGAGAAGCCTCATGGACCAGAGCCTGGTCCTGCTACTTGTCTTTTCCCTGGGTCAAGTCATTGTGACTTGATAGAGTAGCTGCTCCAGAAACATCAGCCCTCACCGCTTCTTAAGAAGCCTTTTACAGGTTGGGAGATTGCACACTTACAATAAATAAATCCTCAGCAGGTGAGTGCCTGTGTCCCACCCAGAGAACGGAGGTGCCCTGCATTTGCTCTGCATCACCCTGCATTTGCCTCAGAGAAAAGGGCTGTTTTAGGGAGGGGAAGCCAGAAATCACTGAACAATAAAATCCCAGCAAGAGTTTCTAAACCATATGGCCTGTCTTGAGGAAATATACCTCTTCATTCCAAGGAAACCCTCCCTTAACCTATCAACCCTCCCTCTCTGGAATACAAGAGAAATCTGGAACAACAGCTGGAGCTTTTATGGGGTTACTACGGTGTGGTGAGGACAGAGCACTTGAAAAACTCCTTTTTAAGGACATAAAGTCCTAGGGGGTGGGGGCGGGTAATGCTGTGAATCAAACCCAGAGCCCCACACATTCTAGACAGGCACTACAGCCCCAACTCTACCCTTTAAATCTGAAAACTAGTTCCATTTAAATCTTAATCCCTAATGATTTTAAAAGTATTCATTTGAAATACTTAATATGTGCAATGTACATACCCATCCAAATCAGTGCTATCAATTTCCATTCCCTTTTTAGAGTTGATACTATGGCTTTTCTGGTAAGCTCAAACTAGCTCCCTTACAATAGAGGAGTTTTAAGGTAAAGTCTTATAGTTAATGTCGGTTAGATCCAGTTTGGAATGAAGAAAAGTACAATAAAATTACAGTTTAGTAAGCTTCCAGTAACACTTGCCATCTATTGCCCTTTTTGACTGTTCAGTTTGTTTGAGAGTCTCACTGTGTAGCCCAGGCTGGCCTTGGAAACCACAATTCTCCTCCTCAACCTCCCCAGTGGTGCATCACAGATGGGCGCCAACTATGCTTGCTTAGCCTTTTTGACTCCTAAGGTACCAGCCATATGCAAATAGGACATCTCGCCATTAGGTTGACTATAAAATAAATGCTTTGTAAATACGCACGGTAGAGGTAGTTTTCATTTACTCTATTAAGGCAGATTTATAGGCTGACTTCCGTTTTAGAAGAGAATTACATGTGCGTTCACATCACGTCTTTATTTTGTCATCCACCCCATGATGTGTGGAGGACAGCTGGTAACAATTAAGTCCCTCTTTAAATGCTGTAACCTTAATTAGCTCCATCCCATCCACCTTCCCCCAACAACGCCAAACAAAGCACCAAAGAAAAGGGAAGCCAGTTTTTTATCACTGATACTTTGAACAATGGAGTTGTGAATGTTAAAATAATAGGCTCTATTAGAGAGAAGCTAGAATTATTCCTTTTTAAGTTTCCTTCAAAAAAAGGGAGAGCTTCAATGTTGAGTCTTGGTTACAAGGTAACCAAGGTAATTTTTCTTATCAGTACTGGGGGTTGAACTCACAACCACTGTGCTTATGCTGCTGAGCTAAATCCCCAGCTCCAATTTTTTAAACTGTTCACTTTTTACTTTCCAGCATGGTATTATTAATTAATATTTTCAATATAGAGAGCCAGGCATGATGGCATAACCCTATAATCCTAGCACTCAGGAGGCTGAGGCAGGAGAATCACTGAGTTTGAGACCAATCTGAGCTACATAGTGAATCTAAGGCCAGCCTGAACTACATATATAGTGAGATGCCGTCTCAAAAAAAAAACAAACATAAAGATATTACTTGGAAAGGAGAGCCTCCCCAGATATATTCTTTATTATTCAGGCTACAAAATTCTTGTGTGGAATCTACAAGGGAAATCAACCCAGTATGGTTTTCCATGAACAGACATCATGTCCTTCCCAGACACCAGCGTGTCTGACGTACACAAAGACACCCCATCAATCCAATGGGTTTACCTGCCTTGTCTCCACAGCATAACTACACTAATGTAATTTCTAATTTCAGGTTTCCCTTCTCTCTAAGACACAAAAAGCACCCGCTGCTGCATTCAGAACTTTAAGTGGGATTACCGCAGTAGGCTAAATTTTGAGCAAGCTAAGGAGCCACCTGAAAGGTTTCCTCCCTTGGATCTGTGCTCTCTGAGGACTTGCCCTAGCTAGCTAGCTAGCTCTAATCTTCAGTAAGACTATGTGTTTCAGTAGGATGTGATCACTCCAGGGTTTGCATCTTTTCAATTGGCTGGTGGCCCTGCCGGGTTTAGAGTGGCAGAGGGGAAGTGGCCTGCGGTTAAACAGAGGAAATACCAAGACATTTTAACAGAGCAAACAGTCTCTTTACTTCCCACCGGGAAGAGCTTCAAAGGCCATGGGCCCCGAAGGAGACAACGTGTTGCTGGGCCATCAGTCACCTAATTGTGTGTCAGGCCCATTCAGATATCCCAGCAGCCAAGACAAACACTGCCCAGGAGGACAATACCTCCCACTGGATAGGCAAGTCTGGCCGGCTGGGGACTGCAGGTGGCACCAGCACAGACAGACTAGAGCTCTCCAGGGCAGGAGACCCCCTACATCTGGGGAAGACGCAAAAGGGGAAAGGCATGGCTGCTAGGGTGACAGGAGAGAGGTCGGCTCCTAAAGCGCTTGTTGGGGGGGGTACCTGGGCCCCCACCTCATTCAGTACTCACAGACAGAGGTGGGACCCAAGCTTCTCCAAGCCTGGAAACCCATCCATCACAGGCAGGTGCAAGGAGGCAAAGTGGAATGAAAGAGGGCAATAAAACCATGATGGAGTGGTCCCAGCAATCTGCTGGGGCACAGTATGTGAAAAGTGCAGGACAGAGGAGGACAAGGGCTGGTGGGGGGGAGGGTAACATTCTAGGCCAGATGAAGCATGACAAATATCCAACTTAAAATAAAGACTTAGAAAAGCATTAGCAGTTATTTCCTTTGTAGGAAAACTGCTGTTGCAAGGTTTGAACTGCTCAGATTCAGATTTGGACTCTGCTCTAGCTCTCCCGGGGACACTATTCCAGATGAGCCCAGCTGCCTGGAGAGGAAGCGGGTGGAAGTGTAAAGTCCCTGCTCCAGGCCTCCTCTTCAGCCCCAGACCATCCCAGCAAGCCAGGTTCTCCTCCTCCCTCCTGGCCAGTCCAACCCCTTTTTATTGGTCAGGGTTCTAACAAAGTTTCCACTGAACTCTCCTGAATTCGGACAGATTATACACAGAATGTGTTTTCTCTCCCCTTCTCCTACTAGGGAAGTCCTGTCTCCTAAAGTAATAGTTCTCAAAACTGAGACAGCAGCAGAGTCCTCTAAGGAACTTCTTAAAATGCCAATTACTGGGTTCTGTCTCACTCTCATGCTAGTCCCACTAACCTTCAATCTGCATCTCAGTAAGCTCCCAAGGCAATTCTGACACTGGAAACTGCTGTGTATCACTTTGAAAAAGACTTTTAGAAAAAAAAATACAGTAAGTGGCACTCAGTCTCATTCATGCAGTTGTATTCCCAAATTAATAAATGGTACAAGTGAGGCACCATAGTGCACACCTGTAACCCTAGCACTTAGAAGGCTGAGGCAGCAGGACTGCCTGAGCTACAATAATGAGTTCAAGGCCAGTCTGAACTACACAGAGATGTTGTCTGGGGAAAAAAAAGTTGTGAGACACCCCAGGAACTGCAGGGATTTGGGGGTGGATGGATGCAGGGAGAGAGGGAGGATTCCCCAAGAAAGAGGCTAGAAAGGGTTCAAATTAACTATGCAAAACAAGCTGGAAGAAAGCATTATATACCTTTTATAAAGATGTCTCTGAAAATGTAGCAATCAGTGCGGAGCTGAATAATTTTTAACCAAGAATTCAGCAAGAGACACAAGAGCATCTGTAAATGGACAACGTGGCCAGGGAGCAGGCAGAACAGACGCGGGACTGGAAGCCAGTGCTGCAAGTGAATGAAAACGCATCAATTCAGAGCCAAACAAACAGGCCCGGGCCCACAGCCAAGCACAATTCCTGCGCTGGACTTTCATCAGGAACCTAAATTTTAACCAGCTGGAACCTCTTTTTCTCCAAGTACCACCCTATTTCTCCCTTACCTTTTGCAACGAAGTATTTGCCTTAAATGGGAAGCTTGCACTTCACAGTAAAAATGATGCCAGCATTCTGTCTTCTTGACCGGCTAAAGGTTCAGCTTTTGGGGGGCACAGAAATTGTAATTCAGGCGTAACAGACCAGGGGAGGTACACCCCATTTTAGGTAAGGACCAAGAAATGTCCCTTCCTCACCAAACGCAGGAAAAGCCACACACCAAAACTCCGAGAAGTGGATTCCTAACTCCTTGTTCTATAAATAGGCTTCTCAACCAGACAAGGCTGTCTCAGAAGAGGAAAGGAGCAACCAGGAAACTCAGGGCGAGTGACTGACATAATTAAAGTGACACATCACAAACAAAAACGTTCTGCTATCAAGAAGCAAGAGTTAAGAGCCAGTAAAAAACGAGAGGGCCAGCCCCTCTGGAAATTTTACAAATTGTTGCTTCTTGGAGCAAACAGTATTTATTACTCAAAGAGCAACTTTACCTGGCAAGGGCCGTAAGAGATTTTCTTTTCTGTGGGTTGAGGAAGTTTGCCCACAACTCATTTCTAAAACACCAAGCTGTGTTCAAGATAGTATCAGTCTCTTAATTGCCCCACAAATAATGGGGAGGTCGTGAAACCTGACTACTTAAACCAAGCCAGCTCCCAGCTCTTCTGAGAGCAGCTTTGAAGGGTCTGTTTGCAGAGCAGCCTGGGGGATGGGGGGTGGCAGCCACCTCACAAGTCCTGGGAAAAAAACCCTTCCTACAGGGAAAAGGGTTCCTGGAACAAACGCTTCCTGGAGATCAAGGGGTTGTCTGCACAGCTGCTCTTCCAGCACCCAAGTCCTACCCATCCTTCAGGGCTCACTTCTGCACCCTGCAGTCACTCTCTTAGGTTTTGAGTGAAACTTCGACCCCTAAGAAGCCCTCTCTTATGGGTGCATTATATATAATCAACTCTTATTCTTGTTATGTTTGTGCATACACAACTCGACTGAAAGCAACCTCTGAGCTGAAGCCAACAGCCACATATTGAGTGCTGTATGGTCAGGAAACCAGATATCCAAATACCCAAGTCCTTGTACACCAACCCTTACTGGAGACTGAAGACAAAGCAACATCTGGAATGGGCAGCACGGAAGGCTCCTTGCAGGAAGGGATACTGGAGCAGAGGGTGAAGCTGAGGAAGTATAAAGAGAAGAACAAAGGCTGGAGCAGCATGTGCAGAAGCCTGCTGTGAAGCCCACACAGAAGCAAGGTGCTGAGATCTCTCACCCCACTTCTTAAAATCTTATTACTTAATACTGGATTTAACAGGAGGGTGGTAGGATTTAATTTGGCTCACACAAGATGTACAGGGCTCCAGGTTCTGACGCTATCAAGAAACTAAAGAGAGGGCACACACGTCTGGTAAGAACTAAAATGCAAGGCCATTTATGAGAAAGTAAAGCAAAGGGAAGGGCATTATGGGAGGGCTTCCCCGATGGGGTCACTTGAGCTGAGGCCAAGCAGGAAGTTCCTAGGGAAGGAAAAGGCATCTGAAAAGGAGGGGAAAACAGGCAGTGGCAGCATGAAAGTCGTGGACGAGGGAGCAGAAAGGGTGGAGTGGACTAAGGCTGGCAAGGTAGGGGGATGCAGTTATGTAAAAAGGGTGGGTAAATGGGTCCATATGATGTACCAGCCTGCAGCTCCAGGTTGGGAAGAGCCTGGAATCTGGCCCAGCAGCCCCCATGCTCATCCAGGAAGGCGATGAAAATGACCCACAGAAAAGACTAGTGAGGCCAGGGCAGATGCTGCTGAGATCACCTGACCGGAGGAGAGGTGGTAGAGGGAAGAAAGTGCAGAAGCATGAGAAACCTGGGATGAGGGGCATCCATTCTGCACGGGTGCAGTTCTGGGGAAGGGGACAGGTGAAGAGAACAAAACCATCAGCTTGGCCTCTTCAGGACACCACAAGGCAGCATTAAACCCTCACAAGCTGCGAACACCAAGCCACCTAGGCAACTGCATACAAACAGCAAGTGGACTGAATCACATGAAAACACAGAAGCAAATGCTTGTGATGTTGTTACAGTTAATCAAAAGTCAAATACAGTCTAGGTCCGAAATTCTAACAGGCAGCCTCTAGAAAATGTGCAATATATGAAAAACAGAAACTGGAGTGACACCCCTACCCCTACCTGTGAGTGAGCCTGAGCACAGACCAGGGAGAACCAAAAAAGCTAAGCTCCCCCTCTCCTGCAGCCAGTCAGTGCAGAGAATGGGGAGAAGCAGGATGCAAGCCATGCTCTGGCCTGTGAGCCAGCTGAGGCATGGGCCAGGGAGAACCAGGAAGGCAGCTAAGCCCCGCCTGCGAGCCTGTCTAAAACCCATAGTCTGGACAGCTATTCAGAGGACAATATGCAATACAGCAACTATTGTACATTTCCTACGGTCTTATCACTCTTTCATCTTATTGTTGCTTTATTCCCTTTAAAATAAAAATAAATAGGGCTGGGGATTTAGCTCAGTGGCATAAGTGCCTGCCTGGTAAGCACGTGGACATGAGTTCGATCCCCAGTATCAAAATAAAATAAAATATACATTAACTAAATAAAAATAAAAGTGTAAACTGGGTGTGGTGACACATACCTATAATCCCAGCACTCAGGAGGCAGAGGCAGAAGGCTCACTGCAAGTTCAACGCCAGCCAGAACTACATAGTGAGACTCTGTCTCAAAGAAGTAATTTAAACTATAACAGACCAGTGATTCTTTACTACAGTGGAACAGAGTAAGAAAACGAGATGTGTCACTCTAGCGGCAAAGAGTGATAGACCCCCTTAGGTCACAGTATTCACTAAGGCAGAGAGGAGGGAGCAGGGTATGGCTACTGCCCCTAAGCATCCTAGCTGCTTGGTTCAAACATGGCTTTCTGAGCTATTTCTCTAAACTGTGGGGCAAGTGAGCTGGAAGCACGAGCCTGTGTCCTTGAGAGTGTGCCCTGTCTTAGGTCTTGTCTGGCTGAGGCTATTTAGAGCTTCCTACAAGAGGCTGATCAATTTAGCCTGCGCCAACTACCCCACAACCCTCCCAGACCCAGGGGGAATCAGGATATGCTCCACTTCCTCCCACTTTCCTGACGAGAAAACTGAGGCTCCCAGGAGTAGAGCCCAGGTGGTGTCTCCGGCTGCCGGGCCCTTTCCACCCGGCGAAAGGCGTTAGCGCCCCTAGGCGAAAGTGGCCCAGGGCCCTAAGGAGGCGCCAGGCGGCAGGATGGGCTCTCCAGAACCGGGACGCCGAGCCCAGGACCCAGTGGCCGAGCCAGGGAGGGGGGCAGCGTCCCCGCGCACCCCACTCCACGGCCCGTCCCCGGACAGCGTCAGAGGAGCGCTCGGTCCGGGCGAGGAGCCCAAGTTCTCGGCGCAAGCCTGGACCTCTGCGTCTCGCCGCGGCTCGGGTCTGAGGTGCCGGGCTCCGGCTTCTCCGGCCGCGAACAACAGCAGGACTCCGGGCGGGAGGCGGAGGGGAGCGGGAGCCCCGGAGAGCGCCCGCGAGAGGGAAGCCCAAGGTGAGGGCGCAGGCCGCCGGCCGGGAGCGCCAAGCGGGGCGGGGCGCGAGGACGGCCCCGCCGAGGGACACAGCGACCCCGGAGGGGAACGCCGTCCCGGGCGCTCCAGGCCCGGCCGAGCCTCGCGCCGCTGCGGGCCGAGGTCCGGGAGAGGAGCCCCGACCGCAGCGCCGTCCGCCCGACAGCTCGGGGTCCCGGGTCGGGCGCGCCGTCGGGGGCGCGGGCCCGGGAACAAAGCGTGGGCGCCCCCGCCCAGCGGCGCCCTCCCTGGAACACAAAGCCCGGGGTCGCCGGACCCACACGGCCAGCGGTGGACGCGCGCCCTGGGAGGCAGCGGCCGGGACTCGCAGCGCCACTCGCGCACCTGTGCCACGACCCCGAGCCCGCGACTGCGGAACCCGCCAGGGACCCGCGTCCCCGCCTTACCCTCCAGCCGCAAGTGTCGGCGCCCCGCGCGCGGCCGGAGCCGCCCGCGGCCAGGGCCAGCCGCGAGCCGTTGAGGCAGGCGTTGACAGTGAAGAAGACGGAGCAGAGCTGCAGCCACGGGGCCATGGCGCGCGCTCGCCCAGCCGACCCTGCTCTGCGCCGCGGCCGCCGCAGCCGAACCCCGCGGGCGGGACAGCGGCCCGAGCGGCCCGCACGGAGCATGCGCGCCGGCGCGCCCCTCCCCGCCCCGCGCCGGCCCCGCCCCCGTCCCAGCCTCAATCCGGGCGTTCCCGTCCAGCCCCTGCTGCACTGCCCGCCCATCTGGGCCCCGCCTCTCTGGCCACGCCCACGCCCTCGCCACTGCGGGGTCTAGCAGCTGTAGAGCCCCCCACTCCCTCCTCAGCATCCCCCCGCGCGCCTCTTACCGCTGTGTAAGAGTCTTGTTTAAACCCCACTGTAATCTTAGCCCACGAGAGGATGAGGCAGGAGAACTGCTGAGATTTCTGGCCAGCCTGAACTACCCTATCTCAAAAAGAATCCAAAAAGGTTTGACTTTGGGGGGTTGTTTGTTTTTGAGACAGGAGCTCGCTGTGTAATCCAGTTCGCCCTTGAACTTGTGTATCCCAGGCTGGCCTTCTGCCTCAATCTGGTAAATTCTTCGATTACAAATATCCATCCCCACATCCAGTTTAAGAGATTTTTGTTTTTTTATCTAAAGGAGTTGTTCAAATGATGTCTGCTCCATACAAAAATTTGGGGAAACTCAATATAATAATTTAGTAAGCACCTGATATGTGCCAAGTCCGTTCTTGTGCCCTCCTAACTGCACAGAGAAGTGTCAGTATTATTACCTTGGTTGGTTTTAGGCACAGAAACTCTAGTGTAATGGGAAGTTAAGAGAAACCTTATGGATTTCTGGGACCTCAGGCAAATGACTTACTGCCACAGTACTGGGCCCTCCCCTGAAGACTGGAACAGTAAGGATAGGAATCCTCACTGGGGGAGGATTCTGTTGGGGGGGGGTCACACACAGCAAGCCCTGGGTAACTGCCACATCTATTAGTAACTGATTTATATAAAGTCACACAACGGGTGCCTCCCAGACCTTGATTCAAATCCAGGTCTAAACTGAGGGTGGTGGCACATGCCTGTAACCCCAGCACTTGGGAGGCTGAGGCAGGAGGATCACTTTGAGTTCAGTCACAGGCTGGGTCTGAGTGTCCCCAAGAGTGACAAGGAATTTAAACTCACCCCTTTAAAATAAGTATCCAGGTTTGCTGACTCCCATCATGGCAAAAGAATTTTTAGGACATGTTCAGTGAAAGAAGCATAAGAAGGTTTTTATTAGAGGTAGACATAGGACACACTCTGGAACAGATGGGGGTGCTCAAAGAAGTGAGGCACGATACGGCTGGAACTGGGGGTCTCTTATGTGTCTTGGGAGATGGATATCTGTGGAATTCAATAATCTACAGTCTTGGTGGATGGAAGAGGGTGGCCCAATCCTGATGAGACAAAGGTCTATTTCTGTGGGAAATCCCAAAAAGAGCAAAGAGGACCGTTTGCAAGAAGAAGGGAATGGGTAGCCGGGTGTGGTGGCTCACGCCTGTAATCCCAGCCCTGGGGAGGCTGAGGCAGGAGGATCTCGTTGCAAGTTCCAGACCAGCCTGGGCTACAAAGTGAGCTCAAGGCCAGCCTGACTGTATAGAGAGACCCTGTCTCAAAAAAAGAAAGAAAGAAAGAAAGAAAGAAAGAAAGAAAGAAAGAAAGAAAGAGAAAAGGAAAGGAAAGGAAAGGAAAGGAAAGGAAAGGAAAGGAAAGAAAAGAAAAGAAAAGAAAAGAAAAGAAAAGAAAAGAAAAGAAAAGAAAAGAAAAGAAAAGGGGAGTGGGCAGACCTGTTTGCAGTTGAAAGAGAATTTCCAGGTTTGCTGTTTTGGGAGACAAGAGGAAAAACAAAACAAAAAACCTGGGCTTGGGTTCTGCAATTTTTTTTTAAAGTATAATTTTTTAAACTTTCATGTTCTTGTCTCTCTACCTGACTTTATTCCTTCTATCCTATCTCAGTTCAGGGCCAACCTATTCAGGGCCAAATCCAAACTAGGATAGAGAGTAAATGTAGTTTGGAAAACAAACAAACAAAAAAAACCTCTAATGTTATGTGTTTGAAGCAAGAAGGAATATTTTGAGGGGAATAAATGGCAATATGTTATCTATTATAATAAAAATTTAAAATGTAAACAATCAAAACAAAGTAAAATTATTCCTGTCAAGCTTACCCTTTTGTGAAGTGGGTTCATGTACAATATAGGAATCTAAACAGCCAAACTGATAAATTTGGAGGGTTTTTTTTTTTTTTTTTTTTTTTTTTTTTTTTTTTTTTTTCTTTTTGAGGCAGGGTCTCGCTATGCAGTTCAGACTGGCCTTGAGCTCACTTTGTAGCCCAGGCTGGTCTCAAACTCACAACGATCCTCTTGCCTCAGCCTCCTTAGTGCTGGGATTACAGGCGTGAGCCACCACGCCCGGCTAAATTTGGAGTTTTATTAGCTGAGCTCAGTGACCACTCGTGGACTCATTTCAGAATCCAAATGAGTGGCGCTGAACTGGAAAGTTACAGAGCTTTTAAAACAAAAAACCACAAAAAAGACATCAATTTAGCTAGAATCTTACATTAATTTTTGGTTGACACCTGTATCCTGCTTCTTTGTTGAGCAGGTTAATTTGTTTCTCTTATGGGTGCAGCTCATTCTGTTTTTCTCATTGGATTTGTACCCCCAGTAATTTTTTACTCTTCTGGGTCAAACACAGGGCACGAGTCAAATACGAGACACAAGATTGTGTCAGTGATGCCAAGCTACAACTTTGAAATATGTGTTATCTCTGGAAGAGGCGAGGCGATTTTTTTTTTTTTTTCAAGACAAGCTCTCCTATATAGTTCAGGATGGCTTTGAGCTCACTATATAAGCCCAGGCAAGCTTCAAACTCATAGGGATCTGCCTGCTTCAGTCTCCCCACTGCTGGGATTACAGACACGTGCCACCATATCCAGCTTTCTCTCTGGAAGAGGAAGTTGAGGCCCAGAGAAGCACGGTAGCCAAAGTTACACTGCTTTTCACTTCAGATGTGTGCACCTGAGCCTAGCCATCCGGCTCCCCCATGCCTTCCCCACTGCCCTGCTGGTGCAGGCCAACCGCCCCTCCCTGGCGACAGCTTCCTGAGGGCTGTCCCTGCCTCTGTTTCTATCCCGATGTGCAACATATGCCATCTGCCCACCCTAGATCCAGTAAGACCTATGAGTGTAAGTCAGATGCTGACTTGTGACTGAACATCTTCTGTGGTGGCCTTTATTCAAAGGGCACTTGGAATAAAACTCTCCTCTCCCACATTGTCTCTTCTCACTCTGCCCTTATCCACCTTGACCCAATCTTGTTGTTTTGCCTCAGCAAACCTCCGAAACCGTCACCTCTACCTACTCCACACAGCAGCTTCCTCTGCATGACTCCTTGCCGGATCCAGGCTCCCGTCTTCTCCGTCTCCAGGCCTAAGCCACACTGCTGCTGGCATACAATGCCAGCTCTTTCCCTTGACCCCACACAAGAGCCTGCCTCTTTGTTCTTCAGCCCTTCACAGAGGCACGGTGGCCCCAGCTTTCTCCTTGAAGAGGAAAAGGACTCTTGCTAAATGGGCTGAGGGCCTGGGGTTTACCTCCTCCTGAAACCAGGGTGTAGAGCTCTGATGGATAGCTAAATTAGGTAGACTGTATTGTAGGCAGACAGACTGGGCTGAGCCCTGAGAAGGTCGGTGCACAAGACGACTGTAGCTGGAGGGACAGACTTCCAAAAAGACAAGTGTCCCTCATACACTTCCCGGATGGTTGAACAGTAGTGACTGACATCCTAAATAGACATCAGTCACCTTGGGGGGAGGACCAGACCTCTTTAACGCCTCCTTCTGGGAAAGTCCTTACCCATGCCATGTGTCCTTGCCATGTCACTTGCTCCCCATTTAATTTGATCCCCATTTAGTCAGAGTTACCCAGGGATTATACCTGTAACCCTATTGGTTCACTGTAGTCACTACTGTATTGTCCCACCTTATACCCACTTCGTGATTTCCCTGAGCCAACATACTTGTAATCTTATTGACTGGTTATAATTCTGTCCCACCTTGAACCTGCCTCACCTCCTTGCTTTGCTCAATAAACACCCTTGAGAAGTGGGGTTGGGTGAGCATCCCACTTTCTGGGCCCCCTGCCATCCCTCTTCCACAGAACCTCTCTTTCTCTCAATAAATTCTTCCTACTCTTAACCTCCGATGTTCCCAGAATTTATGCCTCGATTTGAGAGAGCACAGACTGGGTGTTTCGGACGTTTAGCAGGTTGGGAATTTCTTTCCTCTATATTAACAGGGTGAGCAGATCCACAGCCCTGCTCCCTTTCTGTCCCCAAGTCCCCCCACTACTGAATTCTCTCTCATCACAGCTCACTGCTGCTGGAAGCCTGCTGCATAAACCTTGCCAGCGTTTCTACAGGAGCACGGAGGGCACCCTGGGAGAGCGTGCGGGTGCAGCCCAGAACGGGTTAGAACCACAGCTCCGGACCAGGCACCCAGAGGCCCTCTGTGCACCTTCTAGAAGGGCCAGGCATGTGCGGAGGTGGAAGGGAGGCCACATTCCCCAAAGGGTCAAATTCCGTGGGGAAATTAAGAGAGAAATCGGCAGCTAGGAACATCTTTCCCAACTTGGCCGTTGCTATTGATTCTCCTCCTTTCTCTCCTCTTTCTATCTGACTCCTCAGAATATTTCTGGAGTGGGGTTTGCTGACCTAGAGGCTGAGCTAAAAGGAGAGGGCTTGGGCCCCTACATGGCTTCCAAGGGCCTAGGTTCCCTCCAGACACCATGCAGCCCAGCTGTGCAGGTGACCAGAGAACGACAGGGGAAATCTTCCCAAATACAACCTCTCGCACACCCAGGGACAGGCCTGACGGCAACTGCAGGCACCCTCGCCATTCCTGTCTCACTCTTCTCTCCATCCTTACTCCTGCCTCTCTGCTTGGAACATGCCAGCAGTCAGAAACTGTCACCATCTCTCTGTGTAGGCATGAAACTGAAAATTAAACAGATAAAAGCACCTCAAAATAAGCTTCTGATGAACTGTAAATATATTTCCCCAGCCTACCAAGAACCTGACCAGGTAAGAAAGATCCTTAAACAAGGGTTAGTTGGGTGTGGTGGTGCAGGCCTGTAATCCCAGCACTCGAAGGCTGAGGCAGGAGGATTGCCATGAGCTCAAATCCAGCCTGGGCTACACAGAAAGACTTTGTCTCCAACCACAGCAATAAAAAACCCTACAAACAAAACGAGCAGTGGATTTTATTGTTGTCCAATTATCCCATGAAACAGGAAAGGATAAAAAATTTGTGTCTTAACATCATTTTAAACTGAGACTAAAGATTATTTTAGTAACAGTGGGCTGAAATTCGGACTGCCTTTTAGTACCGTGATAAAGCAGAGTACGTGGCGTTTTCGGGACTAATGGAGAAACTGAAGACGAAGGGCGTCTGTCTGCCCCGCTCGGCCTCCCAGGAGGCTGATGCGGCAAAGCGCCCCGCGCCCCGGACTTCAGTAAGTGAACCCCAGAAGCTGCCCTCCAGCCCTCTCTCCGTTTCTGTGCACAGCCCCGGGGGGCCCTCTGCAGGGCGCCAAGGGGTCCCCACCAGTCACCGTCCTCAGCTTCGCAGGTGGAGACCCCAAGGCCCAGCGAGCGGAAATTCGTCCAGGTCACAGAGCCAGGACAGGCCCGGAGCCTGGGACCGCTCTGACCCCTACTGCTTCCCCCGCACCCCGTCTCCCCAGTGCCAGAAGACTCCCCGCACCCCGCCTTCGGTCCCCCCGCCCCGTTTCTTTTGTGGGGGCGGGGGGCGGGGAGTAAGCGTCTGGCGCCGCCTCCGCGGTGGCCGCGAGGGGGCGCGTGCGGTCCGGGTCAGAGGTCGGCGAGCGGACGGTGCAGCGGGGTAGGAGACCCGCTCCCTTGCGCTGAGTCACGGCCCAGTCTTTTTTATTCTTCATTGAGACGCGGCCCCGCTAAATCAATAAATTGCGTAGACTAGGCTCAAACTTGCAGTTTTTCTGCCTGAGCCTCCCAGAGTGCTGGGATAACAGGCATGCACCATGCCTCACTTCCTTTTTTTTTTTTTTTTGCAAAAAAAAAAAAAATTGCATGGGTCTCCCCATGCAATTCAGGCTGACCTCAAATTTACAGTGATCCTCCCGCCTCAGCCTCCTGAGTGCTGGGATTACAGGCGTATGCCACACCACACTTGGAGAGACTTTTTAAAAAGGGCTGGGGAGGTAGCTCAGTGCAAAGGTTCTAGATTCAACCCCTAGTACGGGGTGGGGGAGCAGAGAGAAGGGACAGGCCCCGGGGTCGGGTGGAGAGGAGGTCCTGCTCAGAGCCTGCCTCCTGCACTCCCAACGCCCTCGCCCAGTCCACGCAGCAGGGCTCTATCTACCGCAGGAAGCAGCTTCCGGAGACACACTGGGGCGCAAAGCAGAGGTTTGGGGAGGCAGAGATACACTGCACTGGTTTCCTTCGGTGAGCAGGCGCGGAGACCCTCCCTCCCCGCTGTCCCTCCGGAATGACCCTTGCAGCTGGAAAGCCCGCACCCCCCCCCCCCCCCCCCCCCCCCCCCCCCCCCCCCCCCCCCC
>PVLA01014548.1:0-29899 GCA_004027455.1 Hydrochoerus hydrochaeris | reverse complement strand
TCTCATCCTACAGCTCTAAGATAGTCCCAACACTAGATACTGATGGGGAAGGAGGGATGGAATAGAAAGCACCTAACATCCATCTCATCCTACAGCTCTAAGATAGTCCCAACACTAGATACTGATGGGGAAGGAGGGATGGAATAGAAAGCACCTAACATCCATCTCATCCTACAGCTCTAAGATAGTCCCAACACTAAACATTCAAATCACCCAAAATAAGACTAGTACTATCACCCATTAGCATATGAGTAATTTTCTAAAGGAAAGCACAACGATTCCATGGATCAAAATACAAAAGCTAGAGAAACCACAATGCTGCAAAAGGATATCTTCAAGAAACACCATCCTCAGGCACTGTTTGCTCTGCCATTTTCACTAAGTCATGTAATATTCCTAGGACTCAGTTTTCTGATCTGTAAAGAGGAACAATAATACCACGTAAGACCATTGGAATGAAATACCTAATAACATGATTACGAAGTATTGCTATTTAGAGGTAAAATGCAATTTAAATGCTATAATCTCCAAAAATAGGTTGGTGGATTTTAAGAGGAGACAAATCAATATTTTTAAATAGACTTTTTCCATCACAGTAAAATAATTCACGTAGATACTGTGATATTTATAAGAGTTCACTTTTTTGTCCATTCATGTTCAGGGGATATTATGAAAGGGATCACTAAAAATATAATTCCCTCATTTCAAAATGAGTACTTTTTCATCCGAAATAATAATTTTAAATGTTCACCCAACTTGCCCAAGATGTTTTGTTTTGTTGCTGATTGGTTAGTTGAAATCAAGCTGTTGGAACTGGTGCTGAGATGAAAATTCCAGGGATAAAAGTATTCCCAGCCATTTACCCTAGTGACATGTTATTCACACACATGTTGAAGAAACGGTTCCAGGATCAACTACAGGAGAAGGCATCTGCCTTCTTGACCCCAAGATTTCAAAGTCCTCCAGAAAACCCAAGAAGCCCTAAAACTACAGCAGGTGAGAGTCTTTTCCATCTTGGCCAAGTCACAAACCCACACTGCACACACTGGACATGTTAGATATAGAGTCCATTTAACTTAGGGGAACTGCCCTCGGCATTTGTGTGAAAGTAAAGTCCCTGACAATGGGATCCAGAACTTCAACAGGCCAGTAACAACAACAAGAACACACAGTAAGTCTTAAATAAGGAGTTTCTTTAAAATCTATAAACACCTTCTGCTTTCTTTATGGTGGCACAGTTTATTGTGGCTGTTCCTTTAGGAAGTAATGCCCCTTTGCATCTCCAGGTAATGACAGTGACCTTGCTTTAAAAGCCACCTCAGCTGGTTTGAATACAGAAGACATTGAAGGGGCAAGGTAACTCACCAGAAACCTTCTTTAACATTCTTATTCTTAAGAAACACATGATTAAAAAACACACACACACACATCATTTCCAAGAAAGTACATAGGATGACTTGCTATCCTGGTTGATATTCTTTTTCTTATAAGATAAACTTAAATCACTTTGTCATTTAGAGTATTTATTAGTAGCACAAGTGATTTTTCATGCCCTTCCCCTGAATTTCTAACTAAATCCAAATGGGAACTCATCCTTTAAAACACCATCTCCTAAAGGCTTGGAAACTGTGTTATTTACACATTATTAAAACCCATTTCCTGAGCGAGCTCCTGGCGCTCTCCGGAGAAGAATGCTACCGGTCTCTAGACCTGAGAAGGGTCCAGGGCCCGCCAAGAGCATCTCACGCTGGGCTCCCTCTCCTTGCGGCCACCACCGATGAACAGGTGCAGGCTGCCGCTGCCCAAAGCCGGGACAGCTCTGCAAGTGCTTTCCCGGTCGCCGCGCTGCGGGTCCAAAAGGCATTTGAAGTCCTTCCCTTCCTGGTGCTGCTCCCAGGACTGTTTCCTCTTAAGATTATGCTGCTGCTGATCTAACCACAGGGCAACAGGGCTGATTACTGATTCCTGGGCAACGAATCGATCAGTGAGTTTGGGGCTTCATGGGGGTGCAGGACTTCACGGTGGCATTTGTACCTGTAACCATCTAGCTCACTCTGTCCCTCCGTTTCCCCCGGGGTCCAGGAAAACCATCCGACCCTCCCGAGTCAACCTCGAAGAAGGTGGGTGGGCGAAGGTGCGGGTTGAAGCAGGCGCCCGGCCCACAGCACGTGCTGAGTCCCCACGTCCCTGCACCTCAGAAGTGGAGACGTCGCATCCCTGGCACCCCAGCGGCCGGGCCGAGTCGGCGGTGCCTGCGGCCGGCCTCCCCGGGGAGGGGGCGCCTGGGGAGCCCCAAGCCCAGGACCCCGCGGGCGCGGCAGGCTGCGGGCACTTGCCGGGACTTCGCGCGGCTCCCTCGCAGGAGACGCTGCAGGGTGGCTCGGGCGCTCGCCGCTCCGGGGCAGGGGCGCCCCGACCCTCCGCCTTGCCCTCGCCCGCGGGGAGAGGTGGCCTCGGACGCCCGCGCGCCCTGGCGCTGCTGCAGCTGCGGGCACCAAGCGGCGGGAGGCGCCTGCGGTAAAGGAACGGACGGGAACGTCAAGATAAAATCCCCGCGGAACCCGAACCCTTACCATTGGACCGCCGGACGATATTCTCCAGAAACGTGTTCTGCGGGGCCACCAGTCCCCTCCGGCCGCCGGCCATGGTCATCCTCCCGGCGGCTCCTCACCGCGGCAGGCAGCTGGGCACGAGGCCCGCGCGCGATCCCGGCTCGCAGCGCCCCATGTGCCCCACTGCGCGCCGGCCGGGCAGGGGCGGCGCTGGCTCGGCCGCCGCCGCGCGCCCTGCGCCCCTCCCGCCGCCCGCGGGTGGGCGGGGGAGCCGAGCGCGGGCCGGTAGCGCCCCCTAGCGGGCATGGCCTCTGCGGGCCTCGGAGACCCAGCGGGCTCCCGCTGCGGCCCAGGGCGACGGGCGGCCGCGGGCAGCGGCTGGCACGCGGCGGCACCCTCCGGGCACAGCCGGGACCTGTGTCCGGGACTCGCAGTGCGCTGCGGGAGCGGCGCTCGGTGGATTCGCCCCAGCAAGGGCCCTGAGATGACACTGTGCTCAGGACGGCGCCGGGCACCTCTAGGAACACCGTGCTGCTCCGCCCCAGGACTTGCTGGCTGATTGGTGCCAGGTGCTGGTATTTTACCAGTGATCAATGAAGTTGTTAGGCGGCAGGCTTGTGGAGTGCCTGAGAGGTTCTGCTCCAGACATGTCGGCACAATCCTGTCCACTCTACCCAGCAAATACTTTAACAAAGGCGCAGAAGAGATATGTATGTATGTATAGTGTCTTTAAAGCACGATCTCTTAAGACTAGCATGTAGAGTTAGAGAAATAAACTGCCTGACAAACGTCAAAACCAAGGACTGACCTCCAAGGGGGAAGCTTGGGGCAGTTTCCCAAAGCGCAGCCGAGAGCAGTTACTCAGGCAAGGTGTGGCCTTGGCTTGGAGGACGTGGAGGACGTGGAGGTGCTCACAGCCCCAGACCCTAGTAGAAATCCCAGGCACCTAAGGGTTCTGGACAGGAGCCTAGACCTTCCAGAATCTTCATACTAGTCCTTTTGCTACCACATGTGAGTGGATATGGCAAGAGTAAACCCCTCCCCCGCAGGAGCGATGACACGGGGTCACCAGTCAACGCCAAGGTGCCACCAACCCTGGAGCCTCCCTTATCGAAGTCTGCCGCCCTGACGCATCCTGGTATGTTGCAAAGACACCCTATCTCAGCTCCTTCATCTCAGAAACGAAAACGAGTTCCTCCCAGCAGTGTCTCAGTCGTTGTGAACATCGGAGGAGACCGTGTGGGGAAAGCACTCCAAACCTGAAGTGCTGGACCAAGGTCAGACATCGTCGTCACTGGTGTGACTAACAAAGTGGACCGTTATAAATACAGTACCGCCTTCTGGCTACTCGCCTGGACGTCAAATAAGCAGACGACTTCTGTAGTGGAGAGTTCCATGAGGCTGGTGCAGGCTTTGAAATGGAAGCTCTGCTTGTCTTTTCCACGGGAAAACACTACCCATCGAGTCAGACCCGGGCTCGGAGACCGATTCCTTAAACCCTAGCTCCGCCTAGTGGTCCTTCCTTCTATTGCAAATGAATAAGGGATACTGGCTGAAGAGAACTGGACTCAGGCATATTTGGCGCTGAGCTGAGCTAGTGTGGTGTTTACCCACTGCATTTGATGGAGTTCATCTGAATAAAACTCTTAAGGTTGTGTTGCCTATTGGAGGAACACGCCTGGGGGGATTTTTTCAAGACAATATTAAAAACTCGTCAAATAACCTCTTAATTCTGCTTATGAAAAGGTTTAAAAAGAATAAGGGTAAAGGATCATAAAGAGTTAATAAAATTCTCAGATTTTAATGATCTCTCACGTTCCATGACTTAGATACAAAAGAGACAGGTGAGATTCCTTCAGGGAGGGAGGTGTGAGAATCTGGTGGGCTACTGATCAGCCCAAGGGACAAGAAAAGCCTTTTGCTTTCCGTGTGCCGGCACCGGTTCTCAACACAAAGCCCATATGCATGTGTGTACGGGTTCCTTTTAAATACTCTAATTTTTAGTGACACACTTGAAGAAATTAAAGGATCTAAAGTGACACTAAAAGGCAGCTGTCTGCTCCCACTGTGACAGTGTTTTGGAGTCTGTGAAAGCACAACAGCTGATCCCCCATTCCCTACCTGACCCTCAACACATCTGACTAGAGGAAGAGCATCACACATTTCCCCGGTCACATTCTGAGGGGGTTACAGGCTAAGGCTGCACCAGTTCCAGGACACACCCCATCCTTCCTAGTGCTGCTCACGGGATCCCCCTACGTTCTGTGTCAGCACCTCTCCTCTTGAACTTCCATCTGACTGTCAGAGCAAACCTTAGCCTTACGAGTTTATCAACATTTGGTAGCACATTTGTACAGCAGTCACAATATACCCATGTGCTCCTGTATTTCACAGTAACCAAAATCCTTTTCATTTAAAGGCAAACCATAAAGACTCACCTGAGTGCCAGCTGAGCTGCTTCCCACCTTCCCTGTCTAGAGCTTTTACCACCAAAGACAGTCTGAGAGAAAAGCCCCAGAACTTTTACTCCAGGGTCTCCGGGCTTGCCTCTCTCTTCTGTTTTTTTTACCCTTCCATGTAACACATCTTTATGTCCATATCACACAATAAAACAAACTCCTTGAAACACAGGTCTGAGAATCCTTGTTGCATGGCGAAGCTTGCTGTATGAGTGCAATCACAAAATAAATAGTGATGGGCACAGAATGCTGCAGAGAGAAGGCAGAGCTGGAGGGCTGCAGATGGGCTGGGGGAAAGTCCAGATGACAACTCTCTCTGCATAGCAGTAACAACAAAAACTACAACAAGAAAAGAAAGATGATACCATGCCACAGAGGGGGCAGGTAGCATTATACCAAGACAGGAACTGCATTTTTTCCTTTCTTAAAACCATCAGGTATAGGGAAAAGTTTCAGAAAGCCAAGAACCCTTCAAGCATAGGAGATTTTCCTGTGAGTCTTGGAAGGCTGAGAAGCCATAAAGGGCAGCCAAGGAATTGTTGGTTGTTGGCCACATAAGCAAAGGAGAAACTGGCTGTAGTGGTAATTTTACCACTTAGCCTCCAGGGGCAAATATGTAACGGTGGGGGAATTCACAGCATGAGCATTTCAGTTCCCACAGCCCAGGGGCTACTTTTAATTCAGTGCATGTAATTTTTATTAACAAAATTTCTCACAGGCTTATATGCAAAACCTTAGGCCAGCTATATACCCTGGAAGTTGGAGAAGTGATTTTGTAGAAGTGTAGAGGCAGAAGTGTGCAGATCAGTACCATAGGCAGTATGGTATGAAGACAAACATTAGAAAATGTCCATTGGATCTAAAGAGTGAAGAGCCATTTAAAACTGTAATAGAAATGTTTTCAGTAGTAGTGGGGGCAAGTCAAATTTAAAAGGGTTTAAAGTTTAAGTGAAAAAATACAAATAAGATGCAGAGAGAGTTAAGGCACAACTAGCTACTGCCTTTATACCCTAAAGACACAGGAATGCCAAGTAAATATTTTAAAATATGTTCTTACTATATTTCCAACCTCAAAAGCAAAAAGGGGGATTTTAGAGGTCAAAAACAAAAAATCCATAAGCCGGGTGTGGTGGCACCCCCCATAATCCCAGCACTGGGAAGGCTGAGGCAAGAGAATCACTGAAAGTTTGAGGCCAGCCTCAGCTACACAGTGAGCTCAAGGACAACCTGAACTACACCAAGAAACCACATCTAAAAAGAAAGAAAGAAAGAAAGAAAGAAAGAAAGAAAGAAAGAAAGAAAGAAATTCACAGATACTAGTGGGAGTCAGTGGTTTAGTGGTTGAGACAGAAAGGACCTCAAAACAAATCTATCTAGACGTGTCTATACATACTGCCTAAATAGAGAAAAGCATAAAATTTGAAAGAAGTAGTATTTAAAGGGATGATAAATCAGTTTTCACATATTAAAGAAATTTTCAAATTGAAAAGGCAGGATTTAAAAAAGCTGATATAGCCATATTTTAAATAAACGGCTGAATTTCAGTGAGATGAAGGGAAATTCTTAAGGACCAAAAACAATGACAGAACTAAAATTCCACAGAATGAGTACAGAGATCTGACACTGCAGTTGCTCAACCAAGATGAGGAGGAGAGGATGGAAAACCAGGTCAGGGCCAAGCAGAGAAAAGTTCTGTCATCATGCCAAAGTTTATTCCATGAACAACCGCTGTAGTAGAAGTTAAAGCAAGCGAAGTATTTGGCTGATACTTTCTGAAAAAGAACTCTGCTGGGACAACTGGGCACACACAAGAGAAGGAGAAAGGTGGGTAAGGAAGAAAAGGTCTATGCTGAGACAATGGTGGGAAAAATAGAATGCATAGATATAAGAGCCTTGCGTGGACTTGAGCAAGCAGGCCCTCTCTGGACAGGTGACGCCTCTCCCCCAAAGCAGGCAACCACACCACAGCAGCTGAGGGTGCCCCTGCAGGCAGAGAGCAACAGAGGTAAGAATGAACAAGCCGACCTGACCTGGACAAGGATGGTGCCCAGGGAGAAAGGGAGCAACCAAACCCCAACACTGCTGATGTTAAGTACAACGGTCCATTTGAACCATTGCTGGGCTCACATCCAACAAGTACCAGGAGCCTGATTGCCTTTCCCATCTGCCAATGGGAGCAGGGACAGTAACCACAGTCTGGGGTGAACCAGCAGAAGGCCCTCTGGAGCAGGGAGGGCACCTCTAAGACCCGTACACCATTGAGGTAGGCAGAGAAAATTGTGACTGGAAGGATTCTGAGACTGCAGATCTTGAAAAGAAGCAACTTATTCTAAAACAAGCACAATATCTTTGGGTTTTTTTATTTTACTATTTTAAATTATTGTTAGCTCTATCAGGCGTTTTGGGGGTTTGGGTTTTTGTCTCCCGTTTTACAATACTATTTTGTTTGTTTGTTTATTTATTTATTTTGGTACCAGGGATCGAACTCATGGCCTCACACTTGTCAGGCAGGTGCTTATGCCACTGAGCTAAATCCACAGCTTTTTATCACCTTTTATTTTTCTTCTGTACTTTCTTTTATCTTTTTTCTTTTAATTTTTATGTCTTTCTTACCTTTATTTCATTTCCTGTGTTTTGCTCTGTTTATCATTCTCCTTTTCTCATTTTCATTATTTCCTGTGACTATCTCCTAACTGCTCAACCTCCTCCTCCACTTTGATCTCCTCCTTCTCATATCCTACCTCTACATTTACTAGGATAACTACTAAATTTTATAAATTTCTAGCTAATTAGTTAATTTTGTAGTATTGGTGTTCCAATGTTAGTAAAGTCATTCCATTTAGATGTTTACTGTAGGTCAATAGTGATTTTTCTTTGTACTTGTACTTCAATTATAGATTTTTTTCCAATGGTTAAGGGTCCCTCGTAATTGACCCGGCAGTAGATGCTGACTTTATTAACACAGCCAAGGTGACACAGTCATTGTTATTTTTAATGTTTTGTTTTGGTTTTTTTAAAGAAAAAAACCAAAATTGCAAAACATGATAATTAGGACATAACTATGTTATATACATTGCATATTGTTATCTTCAAATCAGTTACTCAGAGTACAAGACATCTGCATTTAATCATCCAAACAATACCAGCACAAAACTTTCTCTTCAATGAACTCAGAGAAATCAGTAGGATAATTATCGTAATTATCTTTTATATATATAGTTTCTTTCAACTTTTTATGTTAGTGAGATGATATGATGTTTATAGATGTGTGTCTGATTTATTTCACTTATGAGTATGGTCTCAAGTTGTATCCACTTACAATGAAGTCTCCAGTTTATCTTTCTTTATTACTGAATAGTACTCCATTGTTTTGAAATACCACATCTTTTTTATCCATTTCTCAGTCAGTGGGCATTTAGGTTGCTTCCAAGATCTAGCTATTACAAATTGTGCTACTATAAACATGGAGGCACATATATCACTGTGGTATGATGTTTTCAATTCTTCTGAGAAGCTACCCAGAAGTATAATAGCTGGGTCAAATGTGACCTCCAATCCTAGGTTTTTGAGGATTCTTCACACTGATTTCCACAGTGGTTGCACCAGTCTACACTCCCACCAACAGTTGAGAAGGATTCCTTTTCCCCCACAGCCCCTCCAGCACTTGTTATTACTTGATATCTTGATAGTAGCCATTCTTTCTGGGGTGAGGTGGAATCTCAGTGATGTTTCAATTTGCATCTCTTCAATGACCAGTGATGTTGAACAATTGTTCATGCATTTATTTGCTGTTCGTATTTCTTCATCTGAGAAGTGTGTATTTGGATCAGCTGCCCATTTCTGGATTAGGTCTTTAAATCCAGGAGGACTGATTTTTTTTTTTTTTTTTTAGTCCTTTGCATGTTCTTGACAGTAGTCCTTTGTCTGAGGATCAGCTGGCCAATGTTTTCTCCCTGTGGGTTGTCTCTTCACTTTTTTGGTGATTTCTCTAGCTGTGCAAAAGTTTTTCAATAGGCTGAGATCCCAGGTGTTGATTTTCTGTGATAGTTCCTGTGCATTTGGGGTTTTGTTCATAAAGTCTTTGCCCACGCCAATGTCTTTAAGAGTTTAACTACCCTATCTTCCAGCAGATTTAATGTTTCTGTTTTAATATTGGGTTCTTTGATTCATTCCAAATTTAGTTTAATGCATGATGAAAGATATGGGTCCAATTTTAATCTTTAGCATGTGCAGTTTTTCCAGCACCATTTATTAAAGAGGCTATCTTTCTTCCAGTGAATGTGTTTGGAAACTTTGTCAAAGATACGGTAGCTTAGTGTGTCTGGAGTAGTTTTTGCACCTTCTAATCTGTTTCATTGATCTTCAAGCCTGCTTTTTCCCCCCAGTACCATACTGTTTTTAGCATGGTAGCTTTATAGTATAATTTCAAATCAGGAATTGTGATGTCCCCTGTCTTATCTTTGTTGCCCAGGATGGGCTTTACTATTCTAGGTCTCTTCTGGTTCCAAATGAATTTTAGGATTGATTTCTCTAATTCTGTGAGAGAAGTTACTGGAATTTTGATTGAGATTGCATTGAATCTGTATAACAGTTTTGAAAGTATGGCCATTTTTGCTATATTAGTTCTTCCTACCCAAGAGCATGGGATAGATCTCTATTTTCTAATATATTCTTCAATCTCCTTTTTCAGAGTACTGTAGTTTTCAATGTAGAGGTCTTTTACATCTTTCGTTGGTTCCTTGGTATTTCATTTTTTGGGTGCTATTGTGAAAGATGTTGTTTCCCTGATTTCTCTCTCAGTGAGTTTGTTATTCATGTATAGGAAGGATATTGATTTTTGAGTGTTGACTTTGTATTCAGCTATGCTACTGAGTTATTAAATCTACCAATTTTTTAGTGGAGCCTTTGGAGTCTTCTGTGTAGTGTATCATGTCACCTGCAAATAATGATAGTTTAATTTCTTTCTTGCCTATCTTTATTTCTTTCTTTTGTCTAATTGCCCCCAACTAAAGTTTTCAGGACTATACTGAATAAGAATGGAGACAGTGGACATCCTTGTCTTGTTTCTGAGTGAAAGTTTTCAGTTTTTTGTCCAGTTAGTATGATGTGCTATTAGTATGTGATGGATGGCTTTTATCAGATTGAGATAAAGATCATCTATTGCAATGTTCTGCAGGGTTTTTATCATGAATGGATGTTGGGCTTGTGAAAAGCTTTTTCTGTATCTGTTGAGATAATCATATGATTTTTGTCCTTGGCTCTGTTAATGTGGTGTGTTACGTTTAGGGATTTATGTACATTGAACCATTCCTGCATCCCTGGTGTGAATCCCATTTGATCATGGTGTATAATCTTCTTGATGATTCTATTTGCCAGTGTCTTAGTGAGGATTTTTGCATCAATGTTCATTAGGGAAACTAGCTTGTCATTCTCTTTCATGGTTGTGTCCTTTTCAGGTTTTGGTATCAGGGTAATGCTTGCTTCCAGGAATGAATTTGGGAGTATTGTTTCCCTTTCAATTTCATTAAAGAGTTTGAGAAGTAGTGGTGTTAGGTCGTCTCTAAATTTCTTGTAGGATTCAGCAGTGAATCCATTAGGGCCTGGGATTTTCCTTGTTGATAGGCTATTAATTACATCTTCAATTTTATTGATTGATATTAGTTTGGAATTTTTATATCTTCTTGATTCAGCTTTGGTAATTCATTATGTATCTAGGAATCTGACCATTTCTTCTCTATTTTCCACCTTGATAGAGCACAAAATAGGTATAGATAATCTGAATTTTTGTAGGAACTGTTTTGATTTTGCCTTTTTCATTCCTAATTGCATGGATTTGAGACTTTTCTTTCCTTTTGCTGATAATGTTTGATGAGGGTTAGTTGATTTTACTTAATCTTTCAAAGAACCAACTCTTCAATTAATTGATTCAAAATAAGGTAGAATAACAGTACATTGAATCTATGACTTGACAAAACAGATCAAAGTACCTAGCACAATAGTCAAACCAATGTAGAAGAGAGTGTAGGCAATTTTGTGGGTTACCTTCTAGTCTCTGGGGATATAGCCCAGAGTCCTATAGGAAGCACTAAAATTAGCAAGAGAAAGAGAATTAAAGCCCAAACTGAGTAACAGAACATCAGTCAATTAAAACAGGTAGTCCAGTGGGTGATGTTTGTGTAATCGTCAACCATGTATTGACCTGCCAGCTTCCAGAGTGGCAGGAGAAAGGCTTCGAGTGTGTTGTCTCTTTAGGATGATCTCAAGGTATTTGTCTCCTCTGGATAGACCTTCCAACAGTCATCATGATGAACCCTCTTGATCTTGGACCAGTGAATCTAGGGTTGGATCTCTTGTCATGTTTTTTACTGCCCTATCTGTCATTCTTGAGTTACCCAGGCCAGTGTCCACTCCCTACAACGATGGCCCAGCTGTCTGTGTACACATATAGAGGCCTTTTTTATGTATCACAGACAATCATACTGTCTGCAACTCTGCCCATTGAATGAATCTGCCTATTGCAGTTTTAAATCAGAGTACTTTTATACAGGGCTGGACAGTGACCACCGTCCATTGTGGGACTGGATCACAGCTAGACGCATTAGTATATCTAGCATCAGCTGGAGATCCCTCTTTCCCTTTTGCTAGGGATTAGGGGTCAAGTCCTGCAACTTGTTCTCTTGAATGGGTTCTTGGGCCATGTACATCATGGGTCCCAAAACCATTACCCATTTGGCTGCCAATGGGCTAGCTGAGAAAGAGGCCTGCTGTTGGAGGTATGTCCCCCAAAGCATGAGAGTGGGGACCTGTGCCATTTTATTTCTGGGATAGGCTATCTACATATCTGTCCTGTTATTTTTCATAGGTATGTAGAACAAAATACAGTGCTGCTATTTTTCAGTTCAGAAATGCCTGTTCTCAGCTCCCTTTTATAACTGTGACCAAAACCCCACAGGGTGCCTCTGCTTTCCCTGTTTTTACTGTAGGCCCCAACCAAATCCATTGTCATCCACACTGATGGTTAGGCTAAATGGCAGGTTAGGGTCAATGACTCATACAGCTTGCACCTGTGCAAATAGCTCTCTTTGAGTCCTAAAAAGCAGCTTCTGTTGCATCTGTACAGCCCCATGTCATGTCCCTTTGGTCATCTTGTATAAATGGCACAACAGAGTAGTTAGGTGTGATACATCTGCCAAAAACCTAACAAGTCCATGTACTCCTGTAATTCATGTTTCTTCATGGACCTGGTCTTATCTAGCCATATGGGCACCCAAGAATTTGACAGACAAGCCAGTTCCTTGGAATTTGTCTTTGTTTATGTTTTACTCTCATGTCAGATAAACTTTCTTTAGGCTGTGGTTTCCAAATCTATAAGACAGTCAGGTTAACATAAAATCACCAATACAAAATAGTGACACAGACTGTGACTTGGCCCAGGTGGCCAGGTCCTGGGCCACTAGACCATGACACAAAGTTGGGCTATGCAAACAGCCTTGTGGCAACATCTGGACAATCCATTGCTGCCCTCCCAGATGAAGGCAAATTGGTCCTGACTGCCAGCATCAGGGTGAGACTTTACAGTCATTCACCAAGATCCATCTGGCTTCTGCATGGCCAAACTGAAAGTCTCTGTGCAGACTATCACTGCTACTTTTTTCAATTTCAAGACAGTTTGTCTCATTACGTTATGGCCTCCAGGCAACCTGTACTGCTTCATGTATATAATCCATGTGGCCTGTGGGAGTCAGCAGTGTGTGGTGTCGATAGCCTCAGACTGTGGATTTTATCATGTGAATTCACTGGAATTTCTCCTGCAGGGTGTTGTGCTGAGCACAGTCAGTATGTCCACCCTCAGTCTGCATTTAGCAACTGGGAAAATGTAAACATCATTCAGTCATGAAGGTAAGCACCTGATACCCAAAGTCACCTAGGTCTTCCAGACCGTGATGGAGTGACCTGTATGTCCTTTGACCTATGCCATAGGTTCTATAAAATGGCCTGAGTTGTCATACATTAGCTTTGATGCAGCTCTGATATCTATCAACATTACTACACATTGCACAGTAAATAGTTCAGCGAATTTTGGGGGACCAGTAAATAGTCAATTTCATATGTGGCCTCTGGTCTCCTGGGACCTGGGACTACAAGAGTTGGGTAGTATGACCTGCCTCCTAATCAGGGTGAAAGGGAGCCAGTGTCATTTCTTCAAGCTTTAGTGGGGCTTCTTTGTCCTTCTGGCCCTGGCCCATTAGCCAGTTCTGTTGCTCAGGGTGTAATTGCCTGTCTAACTTATCTGTGGCTGGGCAGGCAGGCAGCCAGCAGGTCCATCCAGATCTGGCACTAACTGACCTTCAGTGGACCCACAGCCTGTCCTTGGGGAGATGGCCCCCCTTTTCTTCTCCTTTGTCAGTATAGTTTTTACATATCTCACCTGACCATAGCATTTTATTTTTTATATCTCTCAGCTTGGCCAAGGCATGAACAGCATCATGGATCAGGTGATCTGTAAAGCAGGCTAGAAGGGCTGCCACTGACCCGAACATGCCAACCAGCCCACTCACCAGGATCATGTTCTTTAAGTGTGTCATCAGCAGTTCCTCCTCTGGGCTACAGTAATGCAGTGCAAACATCACCTACCGTATGCCCATTTTATGTCACAGATTTCAAGTCTAGATAGTAGCTTGCTCCAACAGGTCACCTGGATTCTCCCAAACCAGGTGAGCCACTGCCATCAACCAGTTTATCACAATCTGATTACCTGCTTCAGGTTATCAGCTGTGCATTCTGCTGAGCCCATCTCACTGAGCAGGTGCTGGCTGTGTTGGCTGTTTGGAACATCTCCTGTGGGCTTAGCTGCATGTTATGAGCCCCATCATCCCATAGCTGTAGCATCACAAGGCACTCATTAACTTTTTGTTTTAATTGGTTTTAAGCTTGTAAGACATCCTCAGGCTTCAAACAGACTGTTTCCCAGTCCTTCGGTTGCCAAAAATGTGGCTACAGTAGCCATGACAAGGCCGCAGTCATTTATCAGTCATTTCCGGAGTTTTCCCTCAGCTTTGGGTGCTTTTTTTCATAGTTGCCATAGGGCCATTGAGCATAATGTCTCAAAGTCAATTTGTCTGTCTCCTTGATTAAGAGGGCAATTATGGCAAGTGCCTGCAAATGGGGAGGTCGTTCTCTTAACACAGTATTCCATGTTTCACACAGGTAGGCGACTGGGCTCTCCGAGGAACTAACAGCCTGAGTAAGCACACAGAAGCCAGAACAGTCCAAATCACAGTGGCATGGGCAGGTTTTACATGAAGGAGAGGTATATTTTAGCAGTTTGCCAGTTTTTATTTCTGCATGACAATTATGACATTATTTTTGTAACACACTTAATTGTCCATATTAGTATTGAGTAGAGTAACATACATCACATAAATTTTAATAGGTATCATTTGACTGGTAATCGCATGTTGATTTGACCATTTCCCTCATGGGGTTTTTAGAAGGGGCCAGAAGATTTTGCTCAGTAGCATAAGTGCCTGGCAAGGGTGAGGTCATGAGTTTGATCCATGGTACAAAAAAAAAAAAAGATGTACTTTAGAAGAAACAACTTCAGGAACCTCCCCCGTGGGCCTGTCCTGCCACTGGGAACATAGCAGAAGCCCACCTCTGCCTGGAACCTTCCCAGTGGGCCTTCCCTGCCACCAAGAACATTGCAGAAGCCCGCCCAAGGCTGAAAACTGCCCTGGACTTCTTCTTCTGGTCTGCCCTGCCACCTGGAACATCAGAAGACCTCAGCAGGCTCCAGTCAGTGTGAAAAAATTTGGAACTTTGCTCCCAGGTGGTGAACCTTGGACTGCAGGAGATTAACTGTATCAGTGTGGTGAGTATGCCCCTAAAATAGAGGTGTACAGTGGGTAAATAGAGCCAGTAGTAAAACCCCCTCCAACTAACTGTAAGACCTTGGTGAGTCTGAAAAGAGTGTGTGTGATCCCCTCCTACACATAGAAAACATCAGGCAGAGTGAAAATGCCAAAACAAAAAAGCAAAATGCAGTCTCAAACATATAGTTCACCAGAAGCAAGTACAGGAGACATTGAAATAGAGGACCCCAAAAGTAACACACCAGTAATCTTTGAAAAGATAGCAAGTAAAATAAAAAAACAACTCCATCAGGCTATAGAGGAAATCAAATTAGAAGTACTCTCCCATGTAAAAATAGAAATAACAATCTTAGTAAAGGAGATTTTGAATGAAGCTAAAGAACTAGAGAAAAAAGTATATGAGCATGGGAAACTGATTGAAATCTTGAATGAACAATATAGAAAACAAGCAGAATTCATGAAACAAACTCAAAGAGACATCCAAGAAACAAAAATTATATTGAATGTGTGCAAAACCACCTAAAGGAAGCTGAGTATAAGATTTCAGACCTTGAGGACAGGATCACAGTTAGTGATCAGGAAAGGATAGAACTTTTAAAAATAAAAAAGCAGCATGAAATGACAATCCAGAAGCTTCATGATGATGCCAAGAGCAACAATATAAGAATAATGAGCATTAGCAAAGATACAGGAGTCCAGGCAAATGACATACATAAAGTATTTACAGAAATAATAGCAGAAAATTTCCCAAACATGGGGAAAGAATCTGATATGCAGATAAGTGAGGCATATAGAACACCAAACAGTCACAATCAACATAAATCCACACCCAGACACATAATAACTAAGATCTCAAACATACAGCATAAAAACAGAATATTAAAAGCTGTCAAAGAAAAGACACAATTCACCTATCAAGGAAAGCCCATTAGAATCAAGGCAGACTTTTCAGCACAAACTCTTAAGTCATGACGAGCTTGGAGTAAGGTATTTCCTGACAGAAAACAACCTTCAACCCAGACTGATGTATCCAGCAAAACTTTCATTCAAATTTAATGGAGAAACAAGATACTTCCATGACAAAGAACAACTGAAGAAATTCATGCCCACCAAACCAAACCTAGAACAACTACTGAAAGACATACTAGACAGAGATAAAAATGACCACAATCCCCAAAACAACAACAGAAAGAAAACACCAGGTAGGATAAGCAATTAAATAAGAGGAAAAGCAGAAAGAAACAACTGGAACATAACATGGCAAAGTCGAGCCAGTACATATCAGTGATATCCATAAATATAAATGGCCTCAATTCACCTATAAAAAGAAATAGATTGACAAAATGGATCAAGAAACAGGACCCGCTCTATACAAGAAACACATCTGACTCAAAAGGAAACTCATACATTAAAAGGCAAAGGATGGAAAACAGTTTTCCATGCAACGGTAACCCAGAAAAAAGCAGGGGTAGCTATTCTATTTGCAGACAACATGAACTTCATACCTAAAATGATTAAAAGAGATAGAGAAGGTCACTACATACATGTTAGTGGTAAAATTCAAGAGGAAGAACTAACAATTATAAATATATATGTGCCAAATACAGGAGCACCCAACTATATCAGATAGATACTAATGGACATGAAAAAGCAAATACACAAGAACAAAATTATAACAGGAGATCTTAATGGCCCATTGTCACAAAGAGATAGATCAACTAGACAAAAAGTCAGAAAAGAAATAACAACTGAATCATAAACCTGTGAGCAATTGGACTTAGTAGATGTTTACAGAGTGTTCCACCCAGCCACATCAGAATGCACATTCTTCTCAGCTGCACATAGGACATTCTCCAAAATAGACCATATATTATCCCATAAAACATTCTTAAGTAAATGCAAAGGTATTGAAATCATACCATGCATAATATCTGACCATAGTGCACTAAAATTAGAAATTACTGGCAAAAGAAATTGTAAAACCTGCATAAATACATGGAAATTAAATAACAGCCTTTTGAACAACCAGTGGGCTACAGATGAAATTAAAGAAGAAATAAAACTATACCTACAATTCAATGAAAATATAGAAACAACATACTGTAATCTGTGGGATGCAATGAAAGCAGTCTTAAGAGGGAAATATATAGCAATAAACTGTCATATCAAGAAAACAGAATGAGCACAAATAAACAACCTAATGCTCTGTCTCAAGTGTCTAGAAAAAGAAGAGCAAGCTAAACCCAAACCTCATAAAAGAGAGGAAATTGTAAAGATTAGAGCAGAAATCAATGCAATTGAAACTAAAAAAAAAAAAAACAGAAAGAATTAATGAATCAAAAAGCTGGTTTTTTGAGAGAATAAACAAAACTGACAAACCCCTAGCTAACCTTATCAAGTGAAAGAAAGAAAAAACCCAAATTCATGCAATAAGAACTGAAAAGGGAGAAATTACTACAGATCCCATGGAAATTCAAAAGATCATGAATACCTACTTTGTAAATCTCTACTCACATAGAGTGGAAAACACAGAGAAAATGGACAGATTTCTAGAAACATATGAACTACCAAAGCTCAACCAAGAAGGTATAGCAATTTTGAACAACCCAATATCAGCTATTGAAATTGAAAATGTAATAAAAAACTTACCAACAAAGAAAAGCCCAGGTCCGGATGGATTCACAGCTGAATTCTACAAGAAATTTAGAGAAGATTTGATGCCAGTACTCCTTAAACTATTCAATGAAATTGAGAAAAAAGCAATCCTCCCTAAATCATTCCTGGAGGCAAGTATTACTCTGATACCAAAACCAGAGAAAGATCCAGTCAAAAAAAGAGAACAATAGGCCAATCTCACTAATGAACATTGATGCAAAGATTCTCAATAAAATACTGGCAAATAGAATGCAGCAAATCATCAAGAAGATTATACATCATGACCAAGTGGGGTTCATTCCAGGAATGCAGGGATGGTTTCACATATGCAAATCAATAAATGTAAATACACCACATCAACAGAACCAAAAACAAAAAACACATGGTCATCTCAGATGCAGAAAAAGCTTTTGACAAAGTCTAACACATGTTTGTGATAAAGACCCTTCAGAAACTCAGAATACATGGCATCTACCTCAATCTTATAAAGGCCATCTATGACAAACCAACAGCCAACATTATACTAAATGGACAAAAACTGAAAGCTTTCACTTTAAAATCAGGAACAAGACAAGAATGTCCACTATCACCACTCCTTTTCAACATAGTTCTGGAAACACTAGCCAGGGCAATTAGACAAGAGAGAAATAAAAGGAGTAAAGATAGGAAAGGAAGAAGTTAAATTATCACTATTTGCAGATGACATGATACTCTATATAGAAGACCCAAAAATCTCCATTAAAAGAATACTGGAGGTAATAAACAAGTTCAGCAGTGTAGCTGGATACAAAGTCAATGCTCAAAAATCAATAGCATTCCTGTACACAAACAAAAAACTCACTGAGAGAGAAATTATGGAAATATCGCCCTTTACAATAACATCTAACAAAATGTGAAATACTTAGGAATCAACCTAACTGAAAATGTAAAAGACCTATATGCTGAAAATTATACCATGCTGAAAAAGGAGATTGAAGAGGATATTAAAAAATGGAAGGACATTCCTTGCTCTTGGTTAGGAAGAACCAACATTGTGAAAATGGCCATACTCCCAAAACTGTTATACAGATTTAACGCAATCCCAATCAAAATACCATTGACATACCTCACAGATCTAGAGAAAACACTCCTAAAATCATTTGGAAACAGAAGAAACCTAGACTAGCAAAGGCAATTCTAGGCAACAAAAGCAAGGCAGGAGGCATCTCAATTCCTGACTTGAAACAGTACTATAAAGCCACAGTGATAAAATCAGCTTGGTACTGGCAAAGAAATAGACCTGAGGATCAATGGAACAGATTAGAAGATGCAAGCACAACTACAAAGACACTCAGCCACCTGATATTTGACCAAGGGGCTAAATATGTCCCCTGGAAGAAGGACAGTCTGTTTAATAAATGATGTTAGAAAAATTGGCTCTCTACATGCCGAAGACTGAAACTAGATCCACGCCTATCACCATGCACAAAACTAAAGTCTAAATGGATCAAAGACCTCAATATTAAAATAGAAACACTAAATCTACTGGAAGACAAGGTAGGTAGAAGTCTTGGAGACATAGGGGTAGGCAGAGAATTCATGAACAAAATGCAAACTGCACGGGAAATACTTCAAAGAATCAACAAATGGGATCTCATATTATTGAAAAGTTTCTGCACTTCAAAGGAAATCACCAACAGAGTGAAAAGAAAACCCACAGAGCGGAAAAGAAAACCCACAGAGCAGAAAAGAATTTTAGCCAGCAACCCCTCAGATAAAGGACTTGTGTCCAGAACATATAACGAATTGAAAAACATCAAGCCCCCCAAATTCAAAGACCCTCTCCAAAAATGGGCATCTGAGATGAACACACAGTTCTCAGAGGAAGATATACAAATGGCAAATATACATGAAGAAATGTTCACCATCACTGGTCATTCAACAAATGCAAATTAAAACAACATTGAGATTTCACCTCACTCCGGAAAGAATAGCTGCCATCAAGAAATCAACTGATAACAAATGTTGGCGAGGCTGCAGGGAAACGGGAACACTGCTCCACTGTTGGTGGGAATGTAGACTGGTGCAACCATTATGGAACTCCATATGGAGAATTCTCAGAAGACTAGGATGGGGAGCCCCATTCAATCCAGCTATCCCCTTCCTGGGTATTTTCCCAGAAGAACTGAAAAGGTCATATCACAGTGATATATGTGCACCCATGTTCATAGCTGCACAATTTGTGATAGCTAAATCCTGAAAATAACCAAAATGCCCATCTACTGCAGAATGGATGAAAAAGATGTGGCATTTTTATACAATGGAATATTAGTCAGCTATAAAAAGGATGATCTTGAGGCCTTCATAGGTAAATGGAGACAATTTAAGACTATCCTCATTAGTGAAATAAATAATCATATTTATAAATATCATATTGTATCTCTAGTGTAAAAAGTAAATAAAAACTACAACTGTAATATAACCAAAATGTGTAATTGCTATTGTAAAATAGAGAGGAAAAGAAAGTGCTCTAAGGGATATAACTGCATGTATGTTTGAGTATGTAAAATAGATGACCATATTGCTGAATCTTTGTTGGATCTTTGAGCAGAACTGTTTGCAGTCTCACTGTTTGAATGTCTACTATGTATCCTTTAACTTTGTAACTTGAACAACTACGCCCTAGATGACAATAAGTAATTTATAAACTAGTGATTTCTTAATTTTTTTTTCCTTTTTTTTCTTTCTTTCTTTTAGAATTCTTTATTGTTGGTTCCCTTTTTTCTGTTTTGCTTTTTTTCTTGTCTTTAAATAAAATTTTAAAAATGTATAATTGCTATTGTAAAAAAGGGGAAATAGGAAGTATATAAAAGATATAACTGCATGTGTATTTAAGTGTAGGATTGATAACCATATTTCTAAGTTCTTATTGGATTATTGAAAAGATCTGTTTGCAGTCTCACTGCTTGAGTGTCCACTTTTTGTGCTTTAATTTTGTAACTTGAACAACTATTTCTAAAAGAACAATATGTAATTTATCAACTAGTGATTTCTTAGTTTATCTTTTTTCTTTGAAATTCTGTAATATTTCTATCCTTTTTCTGTTTTTTTCTCTTTAAATAAAAAATAAATAAAAAAAGAAGGAACAACCTGAGTGTCACAAAATTAATATGACCATGCATATATATTCTTTTAATAAACTACTCCCACAAGCTTTCCTTGACATACATAAGCTTTCTAGTCTTATCATTATCTCTCTTTTTATCCATTTAACAGGTTAAGACTCTCAACATATAGAACCCTCTCATACCAAAAGTATATCTCTTACGTTTATAGCCTTTTTAATATTTTTTCTCTCCCAATTACTGTAACCTTTTACAACACACTTGAATATAGCCACTTGAATTTTAAAGTGTCCCTTTTTTCCCTCAAATAATAAAGTGACTAACTGCCAACAGACCTCGGAGTGACCTGGAATCAGTGTTTTTATTTTAAAACAACAGAGTAAAAAAAACCCAGCAATTTAACCCTGTAAATTCAAAATTGTGTAATGCATAAGAAACGCTTTATGCACATCAACTCAAGCTGAAAACCAAAAGCATATTTACCAATTAGGTAAAATTTGATTTTTCCTGTAAAATGTCAAGCAAGGGTTGGTCTTGGGTCTCCTGAAACCAAGAGAGAGTCTGGGCTCTGTCTTGTTTCCTTGCTCACTTTGAAATGAAAAAGACAGTTTCTTTTTTGTCCCTTTAATCTTGGCATGCACAGTTGGGCTCAAATCTTTTGGCTTGTGTCTTCATTATAGCTTAGCCATGGGCCAGCTGGCTTTTTAGATATTCTGGGGTTTTTTCCTATTTTTTGATTAGTCTATCTGCATCCACCCTACCGGTATATTCTGGTGTGTTAAAGCTAAGCAGATTTTTCATGTCTTTACCCATTACAGTATAAATAGTTTTTTCAATTAGTTTTTTCCCCAGATTGATTAAACTACTTTTTTCATTCCTAGCTGAGTTCATGGGACATTGGATTCATGTATTTTATTTTGCACACATATATACACACATTCACACACAGCCACACAGAAGTGAACACATTGCCACCCCCAATCCTGGGGGCAATTCTTACTGGAACAGTAGCCACAGTTGACTTCTCTGACTAGAACAGGAACCGGAACCAGAAAAGGTGTCAGATGTAGCTGTCAAGCGGTGATCACTTCCTTCTTCACCTATAATGTAAGCAGTAACAAGTAGATAAGCAAGCAGGCACAAGCAGATAAACAGGCTAACTGCGGGACACAATCAGGCCTGACTTATCTGAGGACCTGGTTCTATTGTGTTCTGATTCTTCCCTATGAGACCTCCACTGTCTTGCATGGGTCCCCTCTCTTGACTACTGAGGAGACTCCAAGAAAAATCTAAAGGGCATATCTTCTCATCTGCAATCAAGGGATGGACCCCAGTAGTGACCAGCAGGCCTACACTAGTGGCCTAAGCAGCCAGCAAGGTGTCTTCTTGGACAATGTTGCCAATGTTTCTTCACCAAATGTTGCAGAAAAACCAATATTAAACTAAATGGAAGAAGGCTCTTAGCACCAAGGAATCTAGAAGACAACTTGTTTATTACACTAATGTGCTGGCAGGATCAAGTTCAAATCACCAGGCCATGAGTCAGCTTTGCGTTCAGTTTAAGTAAAGTTTGCAAGCAGGAAATACAAAGCAGATGGTAGGTTTTTACATGATTGGTTACATGAATTTGATTAAGTGACATATTGTCAGGCAGGCTAATTTTAAATAGATTTATTTAAAGGCAATTGTTTACCATAAAGTAGGAACATCCTGAGGATGCGGTGAGGGGATTCAAGCAGAGCAAACAAAGTTAAAGTTGTCTTTGACTGAGCCACTTTGTCCCATACAAACACCTTGAAGAAAGCCATAAGCTGGAAATAATACCTAGTGTTTTAACTAAGGAAAACACAAGCAGAACATACCACATTGACCCATCACATTATCAGAAGCAAAGCAGCTAGACTCAGACAGTCAAGGCTGGCTGAATCTTGCAGTGTACTTATGTGACAAGCAACAGAAGCATAGACAGAGGATACTATTTGATTTTTAACTTGCTATAACATGTCTATAACTTTGTTTTATAACTGTGCCCTTACTGTTTGTATAATTGTGCCCTTACAAGGCTAGGGGTTACTTCACAGTTCAAGCAGGGAGGTCCTTGGCAGCATGACAGCTCTCACTGGCTCGTTCTCCCGCCCTGCTTCTGGGTGCCATGGGTTGGACAGCTTTCCTCTACGGTGCCCTTCTGCCATCCACTCCTGCCATGCAGCCAGTCAAGTGTGACCTGAAACTGTGAGCCAAAGAGAAGCCTCTCCTCCTCTAAATTGTGGGGTCAGGCATTTGGCTCTAGAAACAGGAAAGCTGATGAGTACAGCTTCCTAAATTCATTTGTGGGACTGGAACCTACAAAATGTTATTTCGTTCCAATTCCAAAATCACTCTTGTGAAAGCCAGGTGTGGTGATGAATGCCTATAATTCTAGCAATCAGGAGGCTGAGGTAGGAGGATTGCCACAAGTTCAAGGCCAGCCTGGGCAACATAATGAGTTCAAGTGAGCCTGAACTATAGTGCAAGATCCTGTCTCAAAAAACTAATAAAATAAATCACTTTTGTTTTAATCACTTTTGTTTGTTTTTTTATGATCATTGTATTAATTATTTTCCCCTCCCTGAAACAAAATATCTAACACCTGTTGCATTTCCCAGTGTCTTAAACTCCTTTGCTTCTCTGTGTTTTCATAATACCCAAACCTAAATGAATACACTAGCTGCTTTTCCTGTGCCTACATAGTTGGAGGAAATCACAAAGCAGGATTGACATTGCTGTACCTTTGTGGCTTCTGACCCCAAAGCCTTGGACACAGGTTATGCCATACTGCTCTGGCCAGTTTGACTCTCATTGTTCATCACTTTAAACTTATTTCTTCCTTCCGTATTGTCCCAGTTTCAGTATTGTGCCTCCCAAAACAAAAGACAATAACTGGAATTCCCTTCTACCACAAACTGGTAGGTTTACAATCTCTACCACCTCTTGGCTTTCCACCTTATAAATAATACTCTCCGGATCCCTTCCACTGTCGCCTTCTCAGGAGGCAGCTTTATCCCTTCTCCACCTCGCACCTTGAGCAGCTCCTTTTTGCTGAACGTCTCTTGTTAGAAATAAAATGTGCTGATCCCACTTGCCACTTCCAGCTGCTTGCATATATTTCTCCCCTTCACCAGTGATGTTTAAAGAATCGCCTGCACTCACTAATTCCACTTCCTCACATCCCATCTTTTCCTCAGTCCCTCTGTTCCCCCCCATTCTCTATGACAGTGACTGTCAACAAGGGCCTTCATAATACTAAGGCCTGCTAACATCATTCAGCTCATATTACTGGACCCCTTGGTGGCATCTGAAACATGCTTTTCTTTCAGATTCTGGATCCCGCATCTTAATTTTCCTGTTGTGTCTCTACAGTAGTGGCATTTATATTTACAGTTTCCCAGCATCCTTTAAAAGCATTTCCCTATTGTGTCAATTTCTTTGTTATGAGTCCCATGTTACAAATAAATGTAAAGCCAATGCCTGGCACGCTATACTTTATGCCATGTAATTTCCTTTCTCTGTTCTAACAGTGGTGCATGCAACCAAACTACCTGAAATTTAGCAACTGTGGGAAGAAGAAAATACCTAAGTTCTATGAAGCTAAAGTCTCTTCTCCCCTCCTTAGACTTCCAGGAAGTTGAGAAGATGTGGCAGAGCACTGAGGGTGTTATTGCAGATGGCACACTGACAGCCAGACACGCATCCCACTCTAACCACTACACTGCCTACCCCGAGCTCTGCCTTCTTCCTCCTTCTCACCCTCCTCCTCCCCACACCAGGACTCTAAATCCTGCATGGTCTTGTTAGCAGAATATTTTATATCCCAAGCCACACAAGTGGCTACCGACTGCACCCAGAGAATTCAGGAGAGTAGCATACAAGATTTCCCTCCCTCTGTCTCACACTGGGTGAGGTTCAGAATTGAATAATAACTCCTCTTTGTGGTTTTAAGTTACTAGGTAATCACTGTGAACCTCTTTGGATAGCTTTGGCTTGGATACACTACCTTGTTATCACAAGATTTCTCTCTTCACCCACTTGAGGTTTGCTTTCCTTTGCTCTCGACTTACCACGTTGTTTATTCCCTGTGGCCATTCTTTCCTGAAACCACAGTGTCCTCATTGACGGGCCTCTCTGTGGCTGCCTATCAAGTCCTTTAGCATATTCTCTTTTGGTAAGAATTGCATAGAATTAATTAGCATGTAATTCAATTCAATTCAATTTACCCATATAAAGAAACAATCGACTATTACAACACAGTTCTAAAAGTACTATTATAAGTCATCCTGAGAAGAAAGTAAATAGGAACACAAAGAAATCACAGCACATATGCTTTCCCAATAGTTCCTCTTTGGAAGAGCAAGTACAAAAATAGCAAAAAATACATGCTAAAGAGTCATATCAACTTTTGAAATAAATGCCAGAGACGAACTCTCTTAATATTCTGGAAATTGTGGAGAATGCTCCAGGAAACCAAAATGTTATTCTTTTTTTTTAATTTTAAAAATGAAAACAGGAAAAAAGTATAGAAATGATACAGAATTTCAAAAAAAAAAGAGTAGGTAATTAACGCTAGTTAATCTATCACATATTGTTATCTTAGAAGTAGTTATTCAAGTTACAAAATCCAGACACAAAAGTGATCAAACAATGACAACACAAACTGTTCTTTTTGGTGAACTAACAGAGATTAGCAGTATACTTATCTATCTAGTATAAATAAACATACACACATTTCTATGCTTACCAATATAATATAATCTTTTCTTTCTTCCTTTTTTCCTTTCCTCTAACCTAGCTGTTTTGTTCTTTTGAGCACTTTCTTTCTCTTTCATTATTACTCTGTCTACTGTATATTTTGGAACTTATTACACTTTCAGATTTTTATTTTTATATACTTTAGAATATGAAAGTAAATAATGAAAGCAGACAACCTCCATTTAAAGAATAAGCTTTACTCTTACTTTCTTTGTTAGGAAAATAATATTTAAACTACACTCAATGTTCCACTATCTGAGAAAAGAAATTGAAGCCTAAAATATAGGAAAAAAGTTAAAAATTGTACAACTAAAGTTACTTTCCAAATCCTGCTCAGTAAGATAGTAAGAGCCTAAACACAAGAATACATTTTCCTGATTTTCTTCAAAAGGGGTAAGAAAAAATTATTTTGAAAATCAGTTTTGTTTATACTCATTCTGGACAAATTGCTGACAGATTATTAAACAAATAGGTTGAGATCTGGGAAGGAAAGTTAACTACTGAGCATTAAAATGAGTACCTCAAGTAGAAAAAGAAAATTATAAAGGACCTTGGATTAAGCTAGAGATTACTGGTGTCTTCCATGAAAAATGCAGTGTTCAGAACACACCTCCATGATGTCTTATTCTAGGGGGTCTTTGAAACTTTCATGGTCTTTGAGCTGTAAGTTTTAGACAACTGTAAAAATGCAAATCATTATTTTCCAGAGGCATACTAATTATTTTTTGGTGAAAGTTCATTTGATTTTCCTTACCTTATGTTAAATAAAATAACTAAAGCAAATTTTTAAATATTCCAGGAGGCAGGTGTCTGATTTTTGGATTTGCCTTTGAACCATTTTTGGAGCATCTTATAGCTCCCTGTTTAATTAATGAGTTGAATAAAATTTTGACCTGTGCTTATTTCACTTTTGTACAAGATGCATGATTTTTCTTTAAAAATAGATGTTCTACCATCAAACCAACCCTGCAAAGAATATTCTAGACAGACATAAAGATAACTATGACTTTAAGAACACCAAAAGAAAAAACCACAAAGCAAGGCAAACAATTAAACAGGGGGGAAAGATAAAGAACCAACAGCAGAAAGAACATGACAGAAATAAGCCAACATATACCAGTTATAACCATTAATGTAAATGGCCTCAACTGACCAATTAAAAGAAACAGACTGGCAGAATGGATCAGGAAACTACATCCAACCATATGCTGTATACAAGAAACCCATCTAATCCAAAAGGAAATTCATACACTGAAAGTCAAATGATGGAAAATAATATTTCATGCCACAGGAACCCCCTCCAAAAAAAGCAAGAGTAGCTATTCTGTTTTCAAACAATGTGAACTTCAAGCCAAGAATAATCAGAAGAGACAAAGAAGGTCACTACATACTAGTTAGGGTAAAACTTGAAAAGGAAGAGATAACAATACTAAATATATATGCAACAAATATAGGAGCACCCAGCTATATAAAACATATATTAATACAAAATGAAAATCAAATAAGCAATAACAAAATTATAATTGATACAAAGAGAGAGATCAACTAGACAGAAAATCAGCAAAGAACTAACAGAACTGAATCAAACGTGTGAATAAATGGACTTAGTGGATGTGTACAGAGTATTCCACATCAGAATATATGTTCTTCTCAGCTGCACATGGGACATTCTTTAAAATAGACCATATACTATCCCATAAAATATGCTTAAATGCAAAAGAATTGAAATTATCCCATGCATATTATTGGATCATAGCACCATGAAACTAGAAATTAATGACAAAAGAAAGCACAAAAACCTCACAAACATGTGGAAACTGAATAATACACTCCTGAGTAAACAGTGGGTCACAGAGGAAATTAAAAAATAATTAAACAATTTCTACAAGCAAACAAAAATACAGAAACAACTTACCAGAATGTGTGGATGCAATGAAAGCATTCCTTAGAGGAAAATTTATTGTGGTAAATTATCACATCAGGAAAACAGAAAAAACACAAATAAACAACCTGATGCTATACCTCAGACACCTAGAAAAAGAACAAGTCAAGCCCAAAGCCAAAAGAAGGGAGGAAATTTAAAGATCAGAGCAGAAATCAATGCAATAGAGACTAAGAAAATACAAAGAATTGGTGAATTGAAGAATTGGTTCTTTGAAAGAATAAATAAAATTGATAAGCCTCTAGCCAACTAGATAAAAGATAAAACTCAAATTCAGGCAATAAGGAATAAAAAGGGCAGAATCACTACAGAACATGGGGAAATACAGAAGATTGTCAATACTTACTTCAGAAACCTTTACTCTCATAAGTTTGATAACACAGAAGAAATGGACAGATTTCTAAACACATATGAATTACCAAGGCTAGATCAAGAAGGTAAAAAACTGCTGAATAACCCAACTTCAATTAAGGGAATTGAAAATGTAATTAGAACCTTACCAACAAAGAAAAGCCCAAGTCCTGATGGATTCATTGTGGAATTCTACAAGAAAATCAAAGAAGACTTAATGCCAACACCGCTCAAACTCTTCAACGAAATTGAAAGGAAAGCAATTCTCTCTAACTCACTCCTGGAAGCAAGTATTACCCTAATACCAAAACCAGAGAAAGACCCAACCAAAAAAGAGAACTACAGACCAATCTCCCTAATGAACATAGATGCAAAAATTCTCAGTAAAATACTGGTAAACAGAATGCAGCAAGTCATCAAGAAGATTATGCATCATGACCTGCTGAGATTCATCCCAGGAATGAAGGGATGGTTCAACATACACAAATTGATAAACCTACTACACCATATCAATAGAGCCAAAGATAATCACATGATCATTTCAATACATGCAGAAAAAGCTTTTGATAAAGTCCAACACTCATTCATGATAAGAACCCTAAAAAAAATCAAAATGATGGCCTTTAGCTCAATCTGATAAAAGTCATCTATGACAAACCAACAGCCAGCATCATATTAAATGGCCAAAAACTGAAAGCTTTCACTCTAAAATCAGGAAGAAGACAAGGATGTCCATTATCACCACTCCTATTCAATATAGTGCTGGAAACATTAGCCAGTGCACTTAGACAAGAAAGAGAAATAAATGCAATAAGGATAGAAAAGAAAGAAGTTGAATTATTATTATTTTCAGATGACATGATGCTCTATATAAAAGACCCCAAAAACTCTATTGAAAGACTTCTATATGTAATAACCAAATTCAATAATGTAGCTGGATACAAAGTCAACACTCAAAAATCAATAGCATTCCTGTATACAAACAAGAAACTCATTGAGAGCAAAATAAGAGAAACCATATCTTCACAATAACATGCAAAAAATGAAATACTTAGGAATCAATCTAACAAAGGAAACAAAATATTCAGTGAAAATTACAATACTCTGAAAAGAGAAATTGAAGAGGATCTCGGAAAATGCAAAGACATCCCCTGTTCATGGATAAGAAAAACAGTCATTGTGAAAATGGCCATTCTCTCAAAATTGTTATACAGATTTAATGCAATCCCAATAAAAATACCACTGCATAACTCACAGATCTAGAGAAATCATTCCTAAAATTCATCTGGAACCAGAAAAGACCTAGAATAGCAAAGGCAATTCTGAGCAACAAAAGCACAGCTATAGGCATCACAATCCCTGACTACAAAGCTACTGTAATAAAATCAGCATGGTACTGGAATAAAAACAGACCTGAAGATCAATGGAATAGATTAGAAGATACAACTACAGCTACAAACACACTCAGCCATCTTATCTTTGATAAAGGGGCCAAACATGTTCATTAGAAGAAAGGTAGTCTCTTTAGTAAATGGTGCTGGAAAAACTGGCTCTCCATATGCCAACAAATAAAACTAGACCCATGCCTATCACCATGCACGAAACTAAAATCTAAATGGATCAAAGATCTAAATATTAAAATAGACATATTAAACCTACTGGAAAACAAAGTAGGTAGAAATCTTGAATACATAAGGGTGGGCAGAGAATTCATGAACAAAACTCAAACCACACAGGAAATACTTTCCAGAATCAACAACTGAGATTTCATCTTATTAAAATGTTTTTGCATATCAAAAGAAATCTCCAACAGAGTGAAAACCCACAAATTGAGAAAAAAATCTTAGTCAACTGTCCCTCAGACAAAGTATTCCTATCTAAAACATATAAATAATTTTTAGAAAATCAGGCCCCTTAAATTCAAAGACCCCCATCCAAACATGGCATCTGAGATACATACACACTTCTCAGATGAAGAAATACAAATGGGAAATAAATACATGAAAAAATGCTCAGCATCATTAGTCATTAGAGAAATGCAAATTAAAACCACACTGAGATTCCATCTCACTCCAGAAAGAATGGCCAGGACCAACAAAACTACCAATAACAAATGCTAGAGAGGCTGTGGGGAAAAAGGAACTCTTCTGCACTGTTGGTGGGAGTGTAGACTGGTGCA
>PVLA01014547.1:0-29917 GCA_004027455.1 Hydrochoerus hydrochaeris | reverse complement strand
GATGAGGGGCGACCAATTCTGCCTTCACTCACAAGGGAGCGACAACAAGCCGGTAACAAGCAGGCAAGCAGGTAACCAGGCTGAATGGGGGACCTAACCCTGGCCAGAGTACCTGGTCCTAGGGCCCAATCCAGTTCCCTTGTGACTCCTCCCAGGGTCTGACGAGGTCTCTGCTATGACTCAGCGGCTCCCCACATTGGACTGCTGAGGAGACTCAGAGAAAGTTTCAGAGGATGTGCCTTGTCCTCTGCAGGTTGGAGGGCAGCACCCTGCACCTACCTCCCAGCAAACCTATGCCAGGGACCAATAGTCAGCAAGGTGTTTTCCTGGCCTGACACACCAGAAATGCAGCAGCAAACCAAACATCACATCGAACGAACTGAAGACCCTTTGCTCCTGAGGAGCTGGAAAGCAGCACTTTCTTGAAATGCCAGCGGGCTGATGGGAAACCAGATCCAAATCATCAGCCCACAGTCACTTCAGAGTCCAGTTTAAACACACTTGGAAGGTGGGAAATACATGGCCAATAGTTACATGAATAAAGTCAAAAGTTGCCAGGCAAGCTCGTGCTATAAAATTTTACTTAAATGGTGTTGTTTATCCTAAAATAGGAACATTCTAGGAGGAGGGAGTTTGAGGGGGCAATTGAAGTCCAATGTGTCCCTGACTTAGCCATTCTGTCCCAGGCTCAAAGTCCTTGAGGGAAGCTGGAAACACTACATACTACAAACAAAGAAATAATAGATATAACTGCTGGATACAATTGCCCTGACCTAGCTCGCTGTCTGGGAAAGCAGCTGGACACACACTGTCAAGGATGAGTATGTGACAGTGAGCAGAAGCATGGTCAGAAGCCAGTAACTGATATTAACTTGTGTTATGGAATATCTGTGAAGTAGTTATAAGTGTACCAATCTGTAACTTTGCTCTTACAATTTCACTCAACAAAACAAAAGTGGAGCTGGGTGGGATGGTGCACATCTGTCAGTCCAGCACATTGGGAGTCTGGTTTAGGAAGACTGAAAGTTCAAGTTCCACTTGGCAACTGAAGAAAATTTTGCCTCCAAATGAAAAGTAGACAGGGGATATAGTTCATGGTAGAAAGAATGAGCCAGGCTTCCATTCCCAGTACCACGCAGAGAAACAAATAAAGCAAAACACACCAACAGAGTAGTGTCACATGAGGCTCCTAGGCCACCTAATTAATCACAACAGATGGAAGGTGGGGAAGAAACCGCACCAACAATGGAATGGGGATGAGGGTTTCAGCCTTGAGTTTTCAAACTCTGGTAGAGCTAGCGACTGGAATCGGCCACACAGGGCCACATGGGGCAGTCAGTGAAGGAGCCCAATAAATACTCCAGACACCGTGAGCTTTGCTGATTGACATTAATCTCTGTGTATGATAAACACTGATGCATGGAAAGCAACTCTTTCCCAGTGTGGGGTGAGGAATGATGGAAGCTCCAGTGTGGGTCCTGTCTGAGCTCTGTCCAACAGCTTTCTTCCCCTGACCAAGCTCAATATGAAGGCTTTCCTAGTGATGGATTATAACAGTGATCCTGCTGGCAGAGAGTCTGGAGAATCCTTCTTATTAATTATGGAACTACAAAAAGTGTTAGGCACCTCTGAACTTGCAATTAGTCTGAACATTGAGGGCAGTTTTGAGTAACAGTCACAATGGGCCTTAGACACATTAAGGGATGTTCTTCCAAGGTTGAACTGAAATAACTTTCCCTATCATATTACCAATGTCCTAGAATTTTGAGCCTAAAATGTGCTGGCCAGTTGATGAGTCAATGGAGACTCATGTTTTGTGGTTAAAAATGCAAAATAGTAAGACCTATATATAAAGTTTTGACTATATCAATTAAAATTACAAGCACATGTAACCTTGAATGATTGGAATTAATCCTGTGGACTTCCTTGAGTATCTGTCAAATGTACAAAGTCATTCATGTAATATTATTTGTGACAGGAAAGAGGAGGAAGACCCAAGTGCATCTCAATAAAGAACTTGTTTTGTACATTATGTTTCACCCATAGATTGGAGCGTGATGCTTGTTAAAAACATTCAACATTTTAATGGACCCTCAGGAATGTAGGTATGTGTTTGTAAGTGTGTGTGTACCTTCAGAATAAAATTGGGGGTAAGGATCTTAGTTCAGAGGGTCTGACATCTAATAAGGGCTTTACCAAAATGCTGCTGCATGGAGCTCAAGAAGTTAAATTATCATTATTCACAGACGCAATGAAACTACATAGTAGACCCCAAAAACTCCACCAAAAGCTTTCTAGATTTAACAACAAAATTCAGTAATGTGTCTGGGTACAAAGTTAACACTCAAAAATCAATAGCCATCCTGTACACAGAAAACAAACTCACTGAGAGAGAAATGAGGGAAATCACACTCTTCAAAATAGCATTCAAGAAAATGAAATTTTTAGAAATCAATCTAACAAAGAAATTTATGCAGTGAAAATTTCTACATTTAAAATTAATGTACTCTGGAAAAAGAAATTGAAAAAGATTTCATAAAATGGAAAGATATCCCTTGCTCATGGATAGTAAGAACCAACTTTGTGGAAATAGCCATATTCCCAAAATTATTATACTGATTTGATACAATCCTGATCATAATATTATTAGCATAACTCACAGATCAATAGAAGACATTCCTAAAATTCATCTGGAAGCAGAAGAGACCTAGAAGAGCAAAGAAATCCTGGGCAACCAGGGCAAGGCAGGAGGCATCACAATCCTTGTCTTGAAATTATACCTCAAAGCCACTATAATAAAAACAACATTGTCAAAAAAAGACTTCAGGATTAATGGAACAGAACAGAACATTCAGACACAACTACAAGCACACTCAACCATCTTATTTTGACCAATTGCCAAAATTGTTAGCTGAAGGAAAGCCTCTTTTTTGGGGGGGCTGTTGAAGCTGGAAATTGGTCACATATGTGGGGCTAAAGCAAGCAAGCCCAGAAAAAAAAAGAAAGACCAAAACAAGCTATGCAAACAAGTTGTTCCAGCAGCAAGAAGGCAAGGGGCACAGGCCTGCCAAGCAATGGAGTGCTAGGCAGAGGGGCTGAAATTGACATCATCTTTCCCAGGATATAAATAAAGGTGCTACAGTGGTTGAGCAGTTCTTTCCTCCCATCAGGAGGATCAGGGCTCCACCTGACCCCAGCTTTGTCTTTTCTTTATTTTTCTCATCCTCTCATTGGTTCTTAACCCCAAGAACCTCAGGAGCCACATTGGGTCGCAGCACATGGCACCTGAACAGGGACAGGGTAAGAGATTGAGGGTGAGGGGACACATCTCATGTGCATGCAACTCGGGGAGAAATACATTGGTATAGGTCAATAGTCATCACTGCAGTGTATTGATATTGGCTTCATCAGGTGTAAAGAGTGGGACATTGAAACTCCCTTATTCTCTAGGGCTAATTAATTATAAACAGGCCTGAGTGAAACCGTTTCCCCTGAAAAGAAAAAAGACAAAAAAATGAGGTATACTGATTATATCAGCTGTCTAACTATGGGACAAACTATCCAAAAGAATCACAAAGGTATAACACACTACTTGTTGCATGCTTGATTCCAGCTTTTACATTCCTTCTGTGAATCTGGCTTAGACAGGGTCTTAATAACCTTAAGTTCTTGAGACAATTACAAGGGAACTGGCTCCATGCACTGTTTTAGAATCAAGTCCTGAGTAGGGAGAAGATGGTGTGGCATGACTGCCACCCTGAAAACTTTAACTGAGCCACTAACTGTCCAGCAAAACCTTTAACTATCTGTCCAAAATGTAGACAACAGTATCACTGGGCCACTTGATGTAAATTCAAAATGGTCACAAAAGAAAAACTTCCAGCAGGGCCTGCAGCATACCTACCAAAAAGTAGGGGTACAAAGGCTAAGACAGCTTCCCTGAGATGGCCTGGCCTTGCTTGGTCAGGAATACTCCTAGTGGTTGGGGAATAGTATGGTCCTGATTTGTGGTTTGCTGATTCCTGTTTACAAAATGCTCTTCCAAAAGACAATTTCAAATAACCAATAGGACAACAACTAAACTTTAAAACTTGTAAAAACTCAACATTTGGCTTTCACTAGCTGATAGCAAACAGGCTGGCTCTAGTATATCACTGTCTCACTATGGCTTTATAGTGGATCTTGATATCTGGTAATGTAAATTCTCAAACTCCATTATTTTTTCAAAATTGTTTAGTACTGGGGTACTTATTTCAAATTTGCAAATAATGTAACATTGCCTTTATTTAGGTTCTTTTTGTTTTCTTAAGTAAATTTTAATTTTCAGTACACTGACACTATACAGCTTCCCAAGTTTCATTAGTTTGTCTCCAGAAGAAGAAATTGTAAATTTATGTACTTGGGAGGAAACTGAAAAACACTTTAGAGGAAGACTTGGGGAAAAAACAAACCAACATAAATCAGCTGGACCTCTACAAATTTTAAAGGGTTATTTAATAGAACTGCTGCTTTCTTCTCCTTTTACTACTTCTCACAGGCCCCCAGGCAGGGGAGGGCAACAAAGCTCTCCACTGAGCCTGGGGTTTGGCCCAGACAAGAAAGTAAAGAAACAATGTTGCTTGTTTCAGGGGCAAGGAGAAATCAGGGTTATGGTTCAATCTACTCAAATCACTGTTCAAATCTCCCTAGTTTATTGTATTGCTCAATTGGTTATTCTTCCCTTGACAAAAATTGGGAAATCTATAAATAAAGAAAGCTTACCTAAGGATTCTGGATCTTCCCATATGTATTAGAGAGGTGGGACAGGGCTCTGGCCTGCCTGAGTCACCCCGATTTTCCCTATCACCTGTGCACGTGCTTCATGCATCAAAAGTTTACACTGCACTGGCACTCAGATCCCCAACAACAGTGGGGCTTGCAGCCCAGAGCAGGAGCACCACCTGCATTTCACAGGAGAACCCAAGGTACCTAAATGTAAAATGCAGTTTCCATTTTCTTTATATCTACCACAAAAATTCTTTATAATCTTCAAGTCTAATAATAAACTAAATATGCTCACAATTTAAATTTTAAGAAAACAAGGGAGAATTTACCTCATGATAGATTGTACTTGGCAGTATATACCATTTAAAATATTTAAATTCTAATAAAGATGTAACCACCATAGCAAAAAGATAATGCAATCAAATAAAGGCTGAAAAGGCCCATTAGAATGATCTTCACACTGGACAATAAAAAGACCCAGTCCAGTGCTAATGTGGGGTCCAGAATATGCTTATGTTTTTCCCAGGAAAAACTAAATGACCTATCTGGGTGCCGCTGTGTGCTGTCCAGCTATATAATGGACCCAAACCCAGAAAAAGAATTGATTTTACATCTTAAGAATCAAATGCTCAGTCCTATGACAGTGATGCCTTGGAGAACATGCCACAACCCATGGAAATGAATGAAGCTAGATCCAACCTTAATTGACCCAAGCTGCCCAGGAGATGGAAACAGAAAATAAAAAAGGTCCAAAAAGATGACAAAAGTACATGCTAAGTCCTATGACAAAAATATATGTTAAGTATAGATAAGATTTTGTCTGTTTCACATTCTTTTATTCTCTGCTAATTGACCTATAACAAATCTGACTAGTCTATTTAAAGCTACAAATTTTACAATTTAAAAAGTTGTGCAATTCAATTTGGCTAAAATATATTTGAGTGCACTGTAATTGTAAAAGATGTTTGTAAATCTGTGTATCTATCTGTCTGTTTGTCCAGTCTGTTAAGCTGTTGTTGAAAGTCATTGAGCCAGTGATCACTCACACTGGTGGAGCCAATAGCACAAGTGACCGTACAGGAGTGTCCAAGTGGCACAGAGCGCCTGAAAAACACCCTGAGGGCATGGGGTGCTGGTGACAGTTTCAACCCCGAGGACACGGGGTATAAGAAGTGAGTTAGTTCAGAAAAGGGGCATGAAATAGCCCCAGAAACTGGGAAAGTTCTTGTGGATACTGACAACTCTGTGTCTGTTTCCATGTTTGTTTGAATCTGTACAGATCGTCTGTCCATGTTTGTTCGTTAGTCTGTTTGTGAACACCTGTTCTTTTTATTTTGAGCTCAACAATTTTCCTTTTCCCTTTTTCTTTTGCATTTATAGATCATTTAATCAAGGTTTATTTGACTTATACAAAATTACAAACGTGCTTCCTTCTGGGTTCTCGGTTAGTCAAATTGATGCTAAAGTCAGTTATGTAAATGTAATGTACATTGATGCTTATCATAACTTGAGAGTCTCCCATTGTTCAAAAATAATGTTCAATGCTATGATTGGAGTTTTCTTTAAAAAATTATTATAAAAATGATTAAACAAAAATCCTTTGGGGCTGGGATTGTTGAACAGGGCAATTGATAAATAAAAAAGTGGCCACCTGGTAAAATTTTACCACCTCTTATTTATTGATTGGAGGCCCTCATCATCTCTATAGCCTTATGGGAGACACCCCAACTAAAGTTATGTAAAAATTTTATAGTAATATGTTCACATCGGTCATCATTTAAAGAAGTAATACAATAAGGTTTTTTATTTTAAAATGCCCATACAAAGGTTTTCATATGTTATGACAAATGATTGTTATTTAGCCTCATTGTATGCTTATGCATTTATGCCTGCAGATGTACAAGTCTTTAAAAAGTGTAAAACAGGGATTCTTTATGATGATTACATTTTAGTTCAGATTCAGAGACCTCTGCCTTTAACAAATGCTTATGAGATGTACATCCTAGTAAATGTCAATAAGTTAGATAAAATATTTTATATATTAGATAGGAATGATTAACCAAAAAGAAAAAATTTGATGTCAAAATAAAAATTCAAGTGTTACAAAATGTCATCATGGGTTTTATGCTACAACATAATTTTCTAATTTTCTATGTATAATATGTAACTGTTTTCTAATTTTCTATGTATAATATGTAACCGTTAATATTCTACAGGTGTTCAAATGTAGCCATGGTTGTTAAAAAATAATGGTTCTATTTTATGTTACAAGATGTTTGATATTTAGATAAAACAATAATGCTTATAACTACATTGCACTGTTATTAATCTTTCTTCTGGATGTTCAACAACTGAGGTATAAAGACCAATAATTAGATAGGTGGTATAAGAGGCCAACCAATATTTTGGCCCTAGCCCTCCAAGGTCAATGAGGACCCAGGACATAAGAGAACCTCCGCTGTGTCATCCTATACTCAGTGAGTCCCTGGTCTTCCAATAAAAATGATTGAGAGACCATTATAAAAAGTAATCATTGGTGTGTGGTGTGCCTAAGGAGAGTCACCAGGAAGAAAAATGTCCCAAGCTTTCACAGAAAGCAACTTGGTCAAGCAATGAGTGTGACTCATCTGAATAGCTGACACTGACAAAAAAACTAAGAGGTGTTGTGTTATAGCTGGTTCCAAGATATTCCTGAGGAGACTTAACTGACCTTGATAGATAACAAAAATTGATTGTGTTTAGAGTCTCACCTTAACTTGATCTTAAACATCATGCAAAAAAGGTACGACTACTAGAGGTATATAAAATGATGCTGAAGTAATATGTTATAAAAGAAACTCAAATCACTAATACCTTTTGGTAATTGCCAGTATAAGTGACTACTGTAACAGATTAATGGATTACACTGGGTTTCACTTGTAGAATACAGGGACTTAAAATATTTGGATTGCACTTAAAATAAAAAGATCTACAGAGCTCTCCAACACAGCTCCTCCAGCTTCAACTAACTACCCATCCTGTGCAACAAAAAAATAAAAAAGGGGGATATGTTGGGAGCCACAGAAGCTGGAGATTGATCACATATGTGGGGCTAAAGTAAGCAAGCCCAGAAAAAACAGAAAGACCCAAACAAGCTATGTAAACAAGTTGTTTCAGCACCAAGAAGGCAAGGGGCACAGGCCTGCCAAGCAATGGGTTGCTAGGCAGAGGGACTGAAATTGACATCATCTTTCCCAGGATATAAATAAAGGTGCTACAGTGGTTGAGCAGTTCCTTCCTCCCATCAGGAGAATAAGGGCTCCACCTGACCCCAGCTTTGACTTTTCTTATCTCATCCTCTCATTGGTCCTTAATCCCAAGAACCTCAGGAGCCATACTGGGTTGCAGCACTCTTTAATAAATGGTGCTGGAAAAACTCACTCTCCATATGCTGAAGAATAAAACTGGTGTCTATCATCATGCACTACACTAAAATCAAAGTGGACCAAAGACCTAAATATTAAAACAGAAACACTAAATCTACTGGAAGACAAGGAAGGTAGAAATTTTGAACATGTAAGGGTAGGCAGAGAGACTTCATGAACTGAAACCAAACTGCATGGGAAATATATCAAGAATCATCAAATAGGATCTCAACTTATTAAAAAGATTTTGTACATCAAAAGAAATCACCAACAGAGTGAAAAGAAAACTCATAAAATGGGAAAAAATGTTCATCAACTGTCCCTCAAAGGACTTCTATCTAGAACATATAAAGAATTTAAAGGACCAGACTTTAAATTGGGTCAAATTCAAACACCCAATCCAAAAATGGGCATGTGAGATGAGTTACATACTTTTCAGGTGAAGAAAGACAAATGGCAAACAAATATATGAAAAGATGTTCAACCACATCACCCCAGAAGGAATGGCTATGATAAAAAAATCAACCAACAAGTAAATGTGGTTAGGACTGTGGAGAAAAAGGAACCCTTCTTTACTGTTGGTGGGTGTGTATACTGGTGCCAACACTGTGGAAACCAGTGTGGAGATTCCTCAATAAAACAGCATTAGAGGTCCCATTCTACCCAGCTAGTTCCCTTCTGGATATCTTCCCAGGACAATTAAAAATGTCAAACCACAGTAATAAATGTACACCCATGTTTCTAGCAGTACAATTTGTAATAGTTAAATATTGGAAACAACCCAAATGCCCATCAACAGAGGAATGCAAAAAATGATATTTTTTATGGAATGGAGCTATAAAGAAAGATAAACACAAGGCTTTTATAGGTAAATGGATGCAAGTAGAGACCATATGCATAAGCAAAATAAAACAAAATTGCATGTGTAAACATTGTATTACCACCTTAGTGTAAGAAATGGAAAGAGTAAATATAATACAAAATGTACAGTGTATACTGTGAAAGGGGAAGAAGCTGTTCAAAATGAAAGAACAACTGTGATGGGGGAAAGGAGGAAAGAAGCAAGGGGAAAATAATTTACTATATATATGTATGCATATATATATATATATATATATATATATGTGTGTGTGTGTGTGTGTGTGTGTGTGTGTATGCAAGATACCTAAGATAATTGTACTAAGTCTAATAGTTCATGCAAAGGACCAATTACTGCTTATATTGTTTGATCAATTTTGCATGCCTACATGTGGTAATCTGAGCAACTATTTTAGAAATAATCTGAGCAACCTTGTTTTGGAATTCCTATATCATTTTTATTGTTGCTGGGTCTCTAAGATTCTCTTTAAAATAAAAAAAATTAAATTTTGCTCCCAAGGTTTATCAGGTATTTCAGTGACCTTACTGCTTCAGTCACAGAAAGATTTGTCCTCTGTTTCATGGTTACATATCTTTGTGGTGCTGGGAACAGAGCTCAGGGACTCTAGCATGCTATGCCAATGACCTAGCAATGAAACACACCAGCAAGATTTATCCACCTGGGTTCCCTTATCCCTCCCAGGAAATTCTCATATGCATCTTCAGATCCTGTGAAGTTTTCTGAAGTTTTAATGACAAATGCATCCAAGGAGCGATGGGGAATCATTGTTAGTGGAATCTGGGAATGCTTTGGTCATCTAGAGAGATAAATCTCCTTTCTCAAGGAGAAGTCTGCTCATGATCCCTCATGGATATCTACTGAAGTCATGGAGACAATCACTTCACACCTGTATCATCTTCAAAGAACTCGGTGGGATTGAATGGACAAAGCTGAAACAGCAAAGCTGAGACCTACAAAAGGAAAATGTGTGAGAAAAATAGTAGGCTGCCAAAGTAGTGTTTGCTCCTTCCTCCATCTCCCCTACTACCTCTATTTGCACTCAGAAGACTCTTAACCACACCTCAGAAACCTCATGGTTATTGTCTTGGTTACTTTTCTCTCATTGCTGTGACAAAATACCCGATGCCCTATTCCCAGAAGAACTGAAAACATCTTACCACAGTGATATATGTGTACCCATGTTTATAGCAGTACAATTTATAATAGCCAGATCTTGGAAATAACCTAAGTGCCCATATTATGAGGAATGGATAAAAAAATTGTGGTATTTTTATATAATGGAGTACTACTCAGCTATAAAGAATGATCACATTGAGCTATATTTAAATAAAGGGATTCAACTTGAGACCACACTCATAAGCAAAATAAATCAAAATCACATGTGTAAATACCATATAGTCTCCCTAGTGTAAGAAATGGTAAGAGTACATATGATTTTATGGTAATCATGATTCCCCATTACATTGCTTTGAAGCTGTATAATGTTTTCATTCATTAGTTGGAATGGTTTTATTCTGTTTTGTTTGATTATATTATGTACAATAGTATGAACAACTATTTTGAAGAAAAGGCATTATGTCAGCCATTGCTGATTTAATATCATCTTGCTTTGAAGTCCTATCATGCATTTGTTCTTCTATTATTGCTGTACTATTGTATTGCATTGGTTCTATCATGTTGTGTCTTATTGAATTTTAATTTGTGTGATAGTATAAACAAATTATTTATGGAAAATGGGATATTACAGTAGCCATCCTTTATTTTCTGTTATTTGGTTCAGAATGCCCTGTAATACTTTCATTCTCTTGAATGGTTTTATACTATTTTGTTATGCTTGATATTATTGCATGTGAATCTATGCTCAACTATTTCAAAGAAAGAGACATTATGGCAACTACTGTTAATATCCAGTTGTCTTGTTGTGAAGTGCTCTGTGGCTTACATTGTTCTGTTCTGATCTGCTGTGTAATGTCCTCTTTTGTTTTATTCTCTTTAAAACAAAATTTTAAAAAATACCCAATTTCCAAAATGAAGGAAGGAAGGGCTTATGTAGTTACAGTTCATGGAACTTTCAATCCATACTCAGCTGGTTCCAAGGCAGAGTGGCATAGGCTGAGGGTTTGTTCATGGGGGCTGCAAGTATCAAAGGCAACAAGAGCAAAAAGTGTGAAAGGGGAGGAACACAAAGAAAAGACTCTTTCTGTCCCTTATATTGTATGTAGCCACATCCACTTGGGCAAAACACTTGAACCCATCATCACAGCATTGTACCAGGAGTCACTCACAAACTCTAGAAGCCCACCTCCATCACTGCATGAGACTTTGGGGAAGCATCCAGACTCAAACCTTAACAGTTCCCCTTTGATCATCACTATAGACCCATAGGAAAGGACACATTCTCTGAGCCTGGTATCTACTGTGGGGTTTAAGAGTACATAAGTAGTATGTGTGTTCCTCCAACAAGAGGTTGGAGGTCTAAAGATTACAAAAAACAGATTAGAGGTCAAAGGTCAAACCCTGGCTCCTCCTCCTTTTGACCCCACCACAATCAGTTCCCAGTCTCCTTGATGAGACAGAAGAGGGGCAGAAGAGTCAGTCTATCTGGACTTAAAGTTTGATTGTGTAATGACAGTTTAGATCCATTCCTTGAATGTTATCAGTTTCTCTGACATAAAACAACTTATGAGAAATTCCTACTTCATAGAATATTCTCAGGGCCAGAAGACTTGGACAGAAATAAAGCCTTAATGCTGATTACAGACATGTAGAAAGTCTCACAGGGCTTCCCTTTTGGAAGGGAAGGGATCATTCTAGACTACTACACAATAATAACTTTATACCATCTGAAATTGTTAAAATGAGATCCGGGAATGTTGCTCAGTGATAGAATTCATGCTTAGCATATGTAAGGCACCAGGTTCCATCCCTAGCATTACATATGCACATGGACAGTCCAGCTCAATCACAACTGAATAATACACTCCACAAACTCCTGATAAAGTTGCTATACAACATTGCTCTGCTACTGCTCCAATACTCATGTACAGACAATCACAGTTCTAAAGGAACATTGTAGTCTGTCTTCCTCAATCACTCTCATACACACCTTGGTTAGCTGACCATCTCCTAAGGATGCTGCATCACCTCAATGAGCTTCACACTCAGCTGGACAACACAGATTCACATATAGGGCCACGTTAGTCATACATGAACATGTCATACCCATAAAGACCTCTTGCATCACATCCTTAGTGTCACTCTGTTCCACACAAGCACATCTGCCAACAGAACATGTACCACTGAAATAAATTTGCTTCTCATAAAAGCTCACGTCTTCCCATTTGACTCAGGACCACTTCATTTGACTCAGGACCACTGAGGCAGTGCCATTTCTTTTTTTTTCTTAACTAGTACACAGAATATTCTTATATTTGTCATCCAAAGAAACCTAGAAAATATGAAGTATTCTTCTCTTAACTTTGGGGTGTACTATTAACAAAGGATAATATATATTATCCTTTTCTGCCCCCAAATATATGTATTTGTTGTTGTTGGTTTTTTTTTAGTTTTTTTTATTTAAAGAGAAACAAAAGCATGTAAAGGGTAGAGATAATACAGAATTTCAAAAAAAGATAATAAGAAATCACTAGTTAATAAATTACATATTGTCCTCTTAGAAACAGTTGTTCAAGTTACAAAATTAAAGCATACAAAGTAAATATTCAAACAGTGAGAGTGTAAACAGCTATGCATGCATGAATCTCTACATCTATTTCTATACTTTCTGTATTAGAGGGAAAAACAAAACTTAGCAAGACAAAACAACAAATTCCTATAAAAACATGAAACCAAAAAGTCACATAAAGCCACAGTACAAGGTGATCTACAATGATTACTGTGTTGTTTCTTATTATCTTCAATAGAATGTCTATATTATTGGGCATAAAGGAATATAGCAGTATAATTGAGTATAGCAATAAATAACAATATTAGTAAAAATAAAACATTGTAGACAGTGTAAAACTTCAAAGGCAGGTAATAATCAAACCATAGTGGATATTCTAGTGAATCTTGTCATCCTTTTTTTTTATTTAAAGAGGAAAAAAAAACATTTAAAGGGTAGAGAGAATACAGAATTTCAAAAAAAGATAGACAATAAGAAATCACTAGTTGACAAATTACATATTGTCCTCTTAGAAATAGTTGTTCAAGTTACAAAATTAAAGCATACAAAGTAGATATTCAAACAGTGAGACTGTAAACAGCTATTCATGCATGACTCTCTACATGTATTTCTATAAATTTAAAGCTTTAAAATCTTACTGAGATAAAGTAAATAATACCTAAATAAATAGTGTCTGAGGATTTAAAGATTCATTTTTTTAATTTAAAGAGACACAAAAAGCATGTAAAGGGTAGAGGTAATACAGAATTCCCCCCCCCAAACAAGATATTAAGAAATCACTAGTTGATAAATTACATATTGTTATCTTAGAAATAGTTGCTCCAGTTACAAAATTAAATCATACAAAGTAGACAGTCAAACAGTGAGAGTGTAAACAGCTACACATGCATGAATCTCTGCATGTATTTCTATACTTTCTGTATTAGAGGGAAGAACAAAACTTAGCAAGACAAAACAAAACAAATTCCTATAAAAACACGAAACCAAAAAGTCATATAAAACCATAGTACAAGGTGATCTACAATGATTACTGTGTTGTTTCTTATTATCTTCAATAGAATATCTACATCATCAGGCATAATTGAATATAGCAGTATAATTGAGTGTAGCAGTAAATAATAATAGTAGTAAAAATAAAACATTGTAGACAGTATAAAACTTCAAAGGCAGGTAATAATCAAACCAGAGTGGATATTCTAGTCAATCTTGTCATCTTAAGTGCAGTTGCCTTTACTCTCAGACTTGATACTATCAATCATAACAGCTTTGAATAAAATCTATCAATACAAAACCACGATCCAACAAACCAGATTCAAGTATGATCAATCATGGTAAAACAGTGTAGGTTTTACAGAGCTTTAGATTAAATTAATAGGAAATTAAGGATGATTACCATACTATATCCTTTATTTTCAGGATTACTGTCTGTGCCCTCAAATCTAGTACAGGTAGAATGACTGGAACAGAATATAATACATCTAAGCAGAGTAGTGTGAGTAATTTGGGTTTTAAATCCTGGTGTACTATTAACAATATAGCGTATAAAGGCCATCTATGTTAAAGTTTCTAGTTATCCTTCTCTGCCTCATTTCTGCCATGCTATTTTTCTGTCTTTGTTTGTCCTCTTTTCTCCTTCATTCTACTGCCTGTCCTGTTCACTGAGGCCTTTCTGCCACTGTTCCTAAAATCCTGGTATTTTTTTCTCTCTCTCTAGAATGTCCTTCAGTATTCTCTGTAGGGTTGGATTGGTGGTCACAAACTCACCCAGTTCCTCTTTGTCATGGAAGCATGTTGTATCCTCATTAATTTCTAGTGACAGTTTTGCAGGGTACATCAATCTGGGCTGGAGGTTATTTTCATTCAGGGCTTGGAATATTTTGCTCCAAGCTTTTCTTGATCTGATGGTCTGTGTCTAGAAGTCAGCCGTGATTCTGATGGGCATACCTTTATAGTTATTCTGTTTCTTTTCTCTGGTGGCTTTTAATATTCAGTTTTTATATTGAATTTCTGGTATCTTGATTATTATATGTTTGGGTTTAGATCTGTTTTGGTTATTTCTCCATCAACTTCTAGTGACAGTTTTGCAGGATACATCAATCTGGGCTGGAGGTTATTCTCTTTCAGGGCTTTGAGTACTTCACTCCAAGCTCCTCTTGATCTGATGGTCTGTGTGAAGAAGTCAGCCATGATTCTGATGGGCTTACTTTTATAGGTAATTTGTTTCTTTTCTCTGATGGCTTTTAATATTTTGTTTTTATATTGAATTTCTGGCATCTTGATTATTATATGTCTGGGTATAGATCTGTTTGGGTTGTAGGTGTCTGGGCTTCTGTATGCCTCACACAACTGAATGTCATTTTCTTTTCCCATGCTTGGGAAGTTTTCCTTAATTATTTCCATGAATAGCATTTGTAATTCATCTGTATGTATTCCTGCTTCTTCATTCACATTTCTTATTCTTAAATTGTAGATTCTCTTGTCATCTTCTAGCCTTTGTATTGTTACTGCCTGTTTCCTTGTTAATTTTAAGAGATCTTTTCTTTCATGATCACACACTGCCAACTGTCTTCAAGTTTTGATAGTCTATTCTTAGTTTCTTTTAAGGAGTTTTGCCAGCTTTCAATGGAGTTTTTAATTTCCTAATAGTCTCTTTGAATCTGCTTCATGTATTCTATATTTTCTTTATATTCTTTATCAAATGTTTCTTTTCTTTTTTTGTGTTCTTCCCTTCTTCCATCTGTATCATCCTGAGAGATGCTTCCTGAGAGCATTTCTTTTATTACTCTACTCATATCCTGCTTTACTTGATTTAATATTTCAGTTTTGATCTCATCTACAAGGTCCCAAAGATATCTCTTAATGTCCATTGAAGCCTCTGATGTTGTATGTTTGCCACCCTCAGTCTTCCTTGTTTTTCCCTCTCCTGGATCAGTGCTCTCTGGGTTCTGGGCTGGGGGCCTCATCCTGCCTCTCTCTCCTGTTATGGCCTTGGCTTCCTCCACACATGTTACAGTGTAGGTCCTAGCCCCCTTCCCTGTTGGCCACAGTTCCTCAGAAGCATGCTGGCAAGAGACTTCTGCCCTCTGCTGCCTGCTCTTGTCACTGAGGTGCAAGCAGGCTGCATATGCCTGCCCCTCCCCACTGGGCCAACCAAACTTCAGAGGCCTTTCACCCATTTAGTGCATGCTAGGAGCAGTGAATTGATTTGGGACTGCTCACTGGGTCCCAGCCAGGGGTGTGGCCCAGTCCAAGCAAATCCCATGAATCTGCTTTGGGAAGGGAGGAACCAACTGAAGTCACTGTCACTCCCAGTTCAGGCTCCTCCTGCCAGATTCCAACATTTTATCGTACCCTTCCTGTAGGGTGGCGGTCCCAATCCCAGCACTGACCGTGGATTTATGAAGGTTCCTTTGTCAGCTCCACTCTCCATTGGGCTCACCAACCCCTGACATCTGTGCTGCTGTGCTTCCCGTGAGTGGTGGCAGGAACGAACCTGGGTGGCTCTGCCGGCTGCTGCAGAGTCAGGCCATTGCAAACTTGGCAGGTTTCTGTGAATGAAAATGCTGTGTTCTATAATTTCTAGCTGTTTCAGTTGTAGTCCTGATGTATTTGATGAGCTTTTTTATGTTTTAATTTCTTCCTGTGTCAAGAGGATCCATCTCCCTCTGTCTGGGTCTCTCCAGGGTGTTTTATTCTGGCAAATGAGTTGCTTCTCCTGGGAGGCTCTGTATTTTGTTGCTCACTGATCGGCCATCTTGTCTTCTCTGAATCTTGTCATCTTAAGTGCATTTGCCTATACTCTCAGACTTGATACTATCAATCATAACAGCTTTGAATAAAACCTATCAATACAAAACCACTATCCAACAAACCAGATTCAATTAAGATCAGTCATGGTAAAACAGTGTAGGCTTTACAGAGCTTTAGATTAAGTTAATAGGAAATTAAGGATGATTACCATACTATATCCTGTTATTTTCAGGATTACTCTCTGTTCCCTCAAATCTAGTACAGGTAGAATGACTGGAACAGGCTATAATACATCTAAGCAGAGTAGTGTGAGTAATGTGGGTTTTAAATCCTGGTGCACTAATAACAATATAGTGTATCAAGCCCATCTATGTTAGAGTTCTAGTTATCCTTCTCTGCCTCATTTCTGCTATGCTATTTTCTGCCTTTGTTTGTCTAGCTTTCTCCTTCATTCTACTAGGCAGTGCCATTTTAATCCACCTGAAACCTCACTATTGCTGTCTGCCTCTGCAGAGATTGGCTAACTCCTTTTTAAGTAAACAAATGTCTTTCCTTGGAACATCTTTCTGAAATATTCTCAGAAACCAGCATGAACTAGGAAGTCTAAATTCTTCAATTTACACTTCCTTTAAAATGAGATTCCTTAGCAGCTGTATGGCACTATGGTAAGCGTGGCTTGGTTCCAACGTGAGCCAAGGATTTTCCTGTCTGTTCCATGTGACTATTTTCTCAGCCTGTCTAGGCACAGGCCCCTCTAGAATTGTTTGTGATATTTTTGAGAGAGGAGCCACACATATTTAATTTAGTGCACTTAGGGTGAGGGAGAATCAGAAATCTAAATTTCATTATGATGCTGATTTCCCTCCCATGAGGAGTGTACAGGATACTGAAATTATTGGAGAGGGCATTCAAAACAAATACAAGACAGGAAACAATGACAATGAGGTAGCTACTTTTATTTCCTTATATGAAATGACAAGTTCTCAAAGCTCAACTGTATATAGATTCAAATCTGTTGGTAGCTGTAGTTGAAAATATGGGCTTGTGTCCAAAGCTGTGGGTGTCAAGAGTCACCCTGCACATCAGTGCCATGCTCACTGCCTCACTGCAGGCAGCCTGGGGGGAGATATATATCTAGGCTGGTGGGATCAACTTCCCCAGGCAGATAATACAGTTCTACAAGCTTATCTGTGTCATAGGTTCCAAAATCCTCCAAATACTGATCCTGAATGTCATCAGACTGAGTGTCTAAAGAAGAACCAAACACAGATGCTCCATCTCTTCTGGTGGTCTCACTCTTGAAGGGCTCCAGTGGGCCATGGATATGGTCATCTGAAGTTACAGAAATTGGGGAAGTACTTGGAACAGGACTTTGTTGGGCCTCCTCCTTGTTTTCCAAAGAGGGTTGTGTGGATGTTCCCGGTGATGAAGCTAGCTCCACTTTTAGCTCATTTTTCTTCCATTTCATACTCTGGTTCTTAAACCAGTTCTACAGGGAAGAGAGAAGCAAGGTCAATAAACTGGAATGAATCCAAAGTTTTATCTTTATGTTCCTTAGGAAGTGAGTTTTTTTTGTGTGTGTGTCAGAAAGGTAATCTCAAATCACTTTAGACTGATCTGAACATGGAAAGTTCTTTGTATCCTCTGCTGTTCTGCATCCCAGAAGGTAAAGTGGGGACTGAATTGTACTGGCAATGGGTAGAGGAGAATGGATGGGGCACTCAAACTCTAAATCAACAAAGGATAAATAAAGGGTAGTTGGGTGTAGTTCTCTACTAGAGGTTGCTAAAAGATTTCCAACAAAATATTCCAAAGTTTGAGAGCAAGGAATGGGAATAAGCTTGGGTTGCTTGAGGTTCATGCAGGGATTTTGTCCTGAATAGCTTGAGAATGTATTGGAAGACATCGGAATGATTTTGAATGTTCTGATTGGGCAATATCTAGATATCTACCTGCCATGTTTTGGATAAAGATTCACATGGGGGGTGTTTGTCTTCTATATAATGGTATGGAGAGGAGGTATGCTATAAGAGGTGGAGCCTGGTGAGAAGTAATTTGGTCTCAGAACATGGCCTTGGGAAGGGATTAATGCCCAGCTCCAGGAGGTCTGTGAGGTCCTGTAATACTAGGTTGATTATAAGAGTGGGCTGATAATATGGGAACAAACCCAATGGCAAGAGCTGAGATCCAGATTCAAAGAGTCCTATGTAGTGGTCTGGGCCAGGATTCAAGTCTGACTCTTGCACTGATTACTCTTGGAAGACAAGTATTCTAGGTGAGTGTTAGTCTGCCTAAAAAGTGATCGTGGGTGAGGTGAAAATCTACCATAATTCACTCCTATACAGACCCACTGCACTTGGCTATGCGTTGGGCTCATATGATGGTGGTTCAAAAGGGAACTCTCTGGGTCAGGTGTACTACCTAGACACACTCAGTTACCTACCTTTATCACTGATTCATCGAAATTTAGTTTTGCAGCTAATTCTTTTATAACATCCAACCCTGGAAGATTGTTCTTCTCAAAGGCACCCAGCAGTACTGCGTGTTGGGATGGGGTAAATTCAGTTTGCAGTTTGTGAGTGTATTTTAGCTTTTCTGCATGGGAACAGACAGAGACTTGCATTAAAGCAATAAGCAGATGGAAAGGACAAAATCATGTGTTAAAATAATACTCAAATGTGAATTTCATGCTTGGCCTGAGGTATGTGCCAGGGCTTGGCCTAAAAAGGTCACCCGTGGAATCCCATTGTTCTGCACCTCCAGATAACCAGTTCCTCACTGGGAGAGAATACGGTATTGGCATGAAGTAGTACTAGACTCATGGGTTCACAAGGCTTGTACAGCACTTGAGACACTGGTAAACTAAGCATTCAGACTTAGAGGTGTTTTCAGACCCTAAAGACCTTGCTATCAGGGCTGGGGATTTAGCTCAGCAGCATAAGTGCCTGCTTGCAAGCATGGGGTCTGTGAGTTTGATCCCTGGTACTGATAAATTTTTTTTTAAAAAAAGACCTTGCTACTGATTTGGTCATTTATTAGTGGAGTCCATGTGGGGAGCAGCTATGAAGTTAAGTGACCTCAGAATGCATGCTGATTCTCTCCTCTACTCGCTCCTCAACTTGGGGAGTTGCTGCACTTATATTTTTTTGCCTCTGTTGCTCTTTGGTAAAATGATACCAGGCTTTTGAAAGATGTGAGTTTCCAAAGAAGCATGTCTAAAATACAGTATTTGTGCAAAATGGGTGCTTAGACTATGGTTTCAAACATTTAAGGCCTTGTCATCTAGTAATACCTAATGTTATGGCGATTCATGTTTTGTGGACTATTCTATTTATGAGACTTTTAGTTTTCCTACATGTGCATGCAGGCACCCATGTGCACAGAAACACACACATGCACACAAGCATGCACACACACACCCCAGCCACACTGTCGGCATGCTGCCTAGTTTTCCCTTAGTGAACACAAATGATCCAATATATAGATTTTTTACTTTTTTTTGGTACCAGGGATCAAACTGACACCTTCATGCTTACCAGGCAAGAACTGTGCCCCTGAGCTAAATCCCTAGATTCACAGATTTTTACAAAATTTTTCCATTCCTGTCTAAACAAAGAGGGCAAAACTTTACAGGGTATTGGTATAAACCTTGAAACATGGTGAAGGAAAGACAGAGATGGAGATATATGCAAAAAAATAGACATTTAGACAGGAAAAGGAAACTGAGGAGGAAAAGGATGATAGCAGCAGTTTAAAAAGTCCTTTTTATTAAAAAAAAGAAAAGATAGCCAGGGGTTTAGCTCAGCCATATAAGCGCCTGCCTGGTGGGTAGGAGGTCCTGAGTTTGATCCCGGTACAAAAAAAAAAAGGAAAAGAAAACAATCCAACATTAAAATCAGCCATCTCACATTAGTAGAATATATTGCACATATATATCAAGAATGTCTTGAAAATACAGACAATCAGATTGTACATGTGTTCTTGGAAATTGGTAAACAATAGAAGATTTGGAATGAATGTTTAAAATGTACTGTAAATCTGGCCATGGTGGTACACACCTGTAATCCCAGACTGCCTGGGCTACAACTGTGAAGTCAAGGCTAACTTGCACTACAGGATAAGACCCTCCCCACTTATGGGACAAGGATTTAGTTCAGCCGCCTAAAGGCTGGTTTAGCAAGCAGGAGATCCTGAGTTCCATCCCTGGTACAAACACACAAAAAAAACTTCCGTCCACAAAAAAGCAAAAAACCCAAAACCAAGCCAAACCAACAAACAATAAAATGCTCAAAAATAAAAATTATTGGTGGGAGTGGTGGTGCGTGCTTATAATTCCAACACTCAGGAGCCTGAGGCAGGAGGATCACTGTGAGCTCCAGGTCAGCCTGGGCTATAGAAGCAAGTTCAAGGCCAGCCTACACTACAAAGTGAGATCCTGCCTCAAAAAAAGAAAAAAAAGGATCTCCCCAGACAAAAATACATATTAAACCAAGTTTGATAAATACAATGACAAATAATATTGATTAGTATGACAACTTCAAACTTTAAAATACCTAGACAATAGAATTCATGAGGAAATAAACACAAACATGCAAACACGTATTTGCAACAAACCTAAGATGCCAACTCTTAGTGAGTAGAGGGCAGCCAAGATTATTCTACTCAGCCCCTGGGGGAAACAGTTCATGGAGCTCAGGAACCACCATGAAGTCCACACTCTCATCTGGGATTTCCCCACCATCAGCCCCTTAGCAGCAGCATCTGGTCTGACTCAGCTTACCTGGCTTCTCCGACATGGCAGCACAGGACAAGGATGTGACCCTCTGCATCAGCTATGGCTCCTCAGTTTACCTGCCTGCAGCCTTGGGCTGCCTGGCTTTAAATAGTATCTTGAGGTAGCCACACCTCCACCCTAACTGGCCTACTCTTTAAAGGCCCGCCTCTTGCCATAATCCACTCCTGCGTGTCTCCAGAACCTAGGCCACTGCTGGTGACCCTTTTAGAGATCGAGCACTCCAACCGCAATTCCAAACCCACTTATTTATCACAAAGTGCTAACACAGGAATGAAACTGGAAGGCTCGGCTGCTGGGGTGATGCTAGGCTGACTGGGCTAGCGCAGGATAGAAGGATTTGCAGGCCCCCTGTGGCTTGCGTTCCCCATGTTCACCACCACTGACCTAGGCTGTACCAGTTGCTGTGCCAGGTGCTGAAAGTGAAGGGTGATTGGAAACACATTCCTGGCAGGGTATGGCCATGCACGCCTATAATCTCAGCACTTGGTTGAGGCAGAAGGATATCCCAGATATCAAGGTTGAGGTTGAGGCAGAAGGATATCCCAGAGTTCAAGGCGAGCCTGAGCTACATATCTAGATTGTCAAACAAAACAAAACAAAACAAAACAACAAAAAAACCAAAAAACAAAACAAAAAAAACAAACAAAAAACCAAAAAGCAAAGTAAAGCACAACAAAACAAACATACCAGACCAAACCAAAACAAAGCCAAAAATTCCTGACCTCAAATAGTAGAGGAAGCCAAAGTCAGGTATGCAAAAAAGAAAGAAAATGTACAAAAATGTCACTGAGGACCAATGAGTAAATCCATAGGGTGCTGATAAAATCAATGTATCTTACTCAGACTGGGGAGAGCAGGGTGGGCTCCATACAGGGCAGGCAATGCTGGCACCTGTGCTGGTGAGACCCCCTCCTCAGGGGCCAGAAAAGCCCCTCCTCACCCAATTTGGCAGGCAAATCAGGGACAGACAGATGGCCTGGAGGATCTGCACAGGGGACAAGGCAGTCTAAGTTAAGGAGTTTGGATTGGGGGCAGTTGGGAGCCCAGGCAGAGAGACCCTCCGGCTCTCTTACTTTGTTTTGTTTTCTGGCTCTGGGTGTGAAATCCAGGGGCTTCACACTGAGCTATACAGCATCTGCCCTTTTTTATTTTTTACTTTGTAATGGTGTTACAGGCAGCTGAGCCAGTTAGAAATATTATAGGCAGTCAGACATGGCTAGGCGCTTGAAGAAGCCGGCAGAGAGGACCAGATGTCTGATAACCTTGGAGGGGACACACACCTCTTGCTGCAGGTCAGATCTCAAACCAAATGCAAGCACACCCTTAAGTATAATCCTTAGCGATTAAATCTGGATCATTTTATGCAAATTCCCATTTTCCCCACCTTTGAGCCATCTGATCTCATGATTTTGCTCTATAAAAGTCCCTGGAAAATACAGAGTCCTTGGCAACCCACTTGGGACCCCTTTTGTCTTCCTACAGACAGAAGCTTTATTTCTCTCATTAAATATATTCTACTCTTTACCTCTATTGTTCCTAAAATTCATTGGTCAATTTTAGAGAACGTGAACTCATGGACATAGTAGGTAGGGAGTTTCATTGCCCTATATCAATGGGGTCTCCCTAAATTACTAAATGCCCTACCTGATCTCAAACTTGGGCTCCAGTGGCCTCAGCCTCCCCAAGTGCTAGGATCACAGGCATGTGCCACACATCTAGTGAGCATTTTTTAAAAACTTAAGCAAGCATCTCTCTTGTTTCCTAGAATCTTTTTCACTGTCTCTCGGTTCATTTTCTTCATCTTTACTGATTTATTCTCTCATTTCCAAATGATTTTCCTCTTTGACATATTTTTTTTTTGTGCTATGGATGTGATTTGGTGGACAAGGATAAAGGTGCTATGCAAATAACTGGACTCCCCACACTTGATGTGGCTCCAGCTTCCCTGACTTGGAAATGAGATTGTGGCCGTGATTCCTTTCTGCACACCCCAACTGGCCAAGAGGGGAGAGATCTTAGAAAGGGCAAAACACTCCAAGTGTGGAAACATTGCATGTAGCCCAAGGACAAAATAATGTAGATGGTCCCATTTATGTCTTACAGAAGGAAAAAGAGAAGTGGTCAGAGGTAGGTGTATCTCTGCAAATACCTGTTTGGAATGATAAAATGAGCCTCAAACTTTTTTTGTCTGTTTTGTTTTGTTTTCTTTGGTACCAGGGATTAAACTCATGACCTCGAAATTACCAGGCAGGGGCTGTTCTACTGAGGTGTATCCCCCGGCTAGCCTCAAATTTTCTACACTGATTTGGAAGTCAGTCCTTGGAGTAGCCCTGGAGCACTGATGAAAATAGAAAGAGGGTGACAGATTCAATGGGCATGGTCTCCAGTTGGAAGGGCTATTGCAGAATGTCATATGATAGCATCCTGTTCCTGCTTCATTAGTTCATGTAACAGGTGTTTAAGAGCCCACTCAGTGGAGTCTTGCTTTGGTTTGTTAGACATTGAGACTTGGTAACAGGTAATTCACCCTTCCCCTGCTAGGTGCTGGGACTCTAGGGAAGAAAGCAGCAGTAACCACAGCCACTCAGCACTTCTGACTGCCATTGCTCTGCTGCATTGAATTAGAGGAATAGTGTCAGACTGGAGAGCCAGGTGAGTGAGGAAGTGCCACTGCCACTGAACAATGAAAAGAGCCTTCTCCACAAAAGAAGTCTCAAATGCAAAGGTCCAGAGACCCAGAACACAAACATCTTTCAGTGTCACAGGGGCAGAGAGGACAGCACTGCAGCTGAGAGACTGTGGGCAAGGGATGGCAGGAAACATCAAATTGAAGGCAGGTCACAGCCAGACCACGGCAAGGACTTTGGACTCTGTTCCAAATCAAGTAGAAAGCCCTCTAAGGGGCTGAGGGACCCTTAATGCTCAGGCCACTTTTCTTGATCCTGAGTAATGAGAGAAAAATTGGCTCCCATTGGAGAGGGCACCTGCTCCTTACTAGTTGGTTTCAGTTTGGGTGTGAGGCTGAAGAGTTTGAAACCTTAATTTCTCAATATATTCTCTTCATGTACCATCTGCTCTGTGTATCTCCTCCCCATACTTTTCCTGGTCCTGTTCCATGCTTCCCATGAAAACATTCATTATGGTTTGTGTCTGGGTGTCTCCCCAAAACCTCAGGCAGTCATGGAGGTGACTGAATCTTGCATTTATGATTGTTTTGTTGTCCAGTACTGGAACTGTTGGTGTCAGTGCTGCACCCGCCCAGGGCAAGTAACCAGCATACAGTGTAAGGGAGGGAAGGAGGCACACTTCCACCTTTGGTCCTTTTTGCTCTTGTTCTCTTGACCAGCAAGAATTGTTGTCCCACAGCCACACTACCCTACCTTGGAACAGGCTAAATATGGACATAAACCTCCAAAAACTGTAAGATAAATAAACCTTTCTTTCCTTCATTTTGAGTGTCAGGTGTTTTGTCTCAGCAATGAGAGAAAAGTAACTGAGATCCATCTCTTTAATCCCACAACCAGACCAGAATTCTTATTTTCTGCTGCCAGGTTTCCGTGCACAGCCACAGGTGCATACTGGTGTTTTGGTCAGTGGTGGATCCCAGGTAAAATGGGGACAAAGGATGTCACATTATGATGCTGGCACTCGCTTCTGGAGTTTCTTAATATCTTTCCCACTGGTCATTCCTGAAACGTGTCTGAGTATGAAGAAGATGCAGGGTGGAGCAGAAAGGCAGCTTGTTGCAGGAAAATTCCCAAGTCAAACTGAAAGCAAGACTGCATCAAGGGGGTAAGAAGGCTGTGTTTTTTCCTTACACTGTGAGCTGTGGTGGAATCTTTCCCAAAGGCTACTGCCCTGAGTTTATAAAGAGTTGAGTTGATACAGCATTTAGAAGTGGGAAGTGCAAAGCAAGTGACAAAATGTTACATAATTGGTTACATGCAATGAGTCACATACTGATAGGTAGGCTAGACTTGAGCAGATTTGTTGAAACAAAGAGTTCTTTATCATAATAAAGAAACATTGTAGGAACAGGGGGAGGGTACCCTTACAGGTTGAGCATAGTCAAAGGTGTCCTTGACTAGCTCAGCATGTCTTAAGGCATAGGCAATTATTCTGAGTTAGTGCTTATCAGAGGTATGCAGGTGGGCTTTAGACACTTTCAAGGTCATTGAATTCATTAGAAAAAGCAGAAACTTGGTCAGGGACTTCTAATTGCTAAGTTGTGTCATGAAATACCTGTATGCTTGCTGTTTTATAAATGTGTTCTTACATTATAATTGTGCCTCAATGGGCTTAGTGCCAGCCCACAGAGACTGGGGTCACCAGATTTGGTACAAGGTAGAGCCTGGGGCACCTGTGTGTGCCTGAGGCCTATGTGCTGCTCTCCTCTAGCAGGGCAGACTCTGTGTGGGTGTGGTGGGCAAAAGCAGTGACCTTTGAGGCAGTTCCACAGCCTTCTGACCTCTGCCTTCTGCTCTGGACATTCTGCCTTGGAATGTAATTACCCCCACCCACCCTGGGATCTGGGAGGAGGAGTCTCATGGTGGCAGCTTGCTTGTCACCGAGGTGTTCTACCCATCCAGGCTAAGATCTGCATCTTCTTGGCAGATATCAGGATTTCAAAATTAATTCCATTTGCAGTTTAGTTTTAAAACCGTCCTAATGGCAAGTGTCTCACCTCACAGTTAACCCTGATGCTGGCAGCATGAGAGGTTGCTTGGCATGGATGCTGGATCCTGGAAGGGCCTCCAGCAGGGCTGCTGCCTGGAAGAAAGGGCTTTTTTAGTAGGCACCCTTTGCTGGGCTCACTCTTTCCTTGTTACCTTCTGTTGCAAGTGGGAGAGGTCTACTGGCAGTTGCACGTGGCCACTAGCCAGGTGCCCATGAGAGAGAGCATCCCCCACTCCTGATCCAGCCTGGCCTGTGTGAAGGCCACCACTACTTCACCACCACCGGCCTCAGGTGCTGGTCAGGGCTGTGGGGATTCTGAGGGGCGAGGGAGCTGCTGTCCTGCCCTGGAGGTGCTCACAACCTGAAGGCAGAGGGTGGGGAGGAAACATTGTCCAGGCAACTATGACAGGAGCCAGGCAGAATGGGTCATAGGCTCCTGTGAGAGAGAGAAGGGCAGTTTAATTCTGCCTGGCATCCAGAAAATAAATTTTTGCCTGGAATCTAGATTATAAGGGTTAAAAAATCTTGGTACTCAAGAGAATCAACATTTTAAGGTAGTACTTTACTTTTGTTTAAAAGCACTGCTGAAGATGTAACCCAGGGCCTGATTCCTACCAGGACAGTGCTCTACCATTGAGCTACTGTTGGGGCAAAGTTTTCCACACCCAGGGTATGTAGGACAAGGCTACTGCTTCTCCTGAGTTTGGCAAGGCCCTGTGAGAAGTGTGCACTGCTCAGGGAGCTGATGCACAGTGACTTGACCTTCGCTTGGGAAAATACAGTTTCCTTTTGTTCTTCACGGAGCTACCAAGGCACACTGTGCTACTGAAGATTAGATATTCTTCCTGTCCCAGATCCTACCCTCCCCTTAAACTCTCTGTGAACTGATTCTTATGCTCACTGTAGAAAGAAATGTGCTGCAGATGCTGGGCAGTTCCTTTCTCCTTTCAGGAGAGAGGGCTCCCCCTGACCTCAGCTTTCTGTGTATTGACTCTAACCCTCTCTCTGGGGTTTCAAGAGCTGTGCTGAAGTTGGCAAGGTACCTCAGCAGCCCTAACATGGTACTTAAATAAATCAAAATAAACAGGGAGTGGTGGTGCACAGCTGTAATCCCAGCATTTGGGAGGCTGAGGCTGGAGGGTTGTCATGAGCTTGAGGCCAGCCTGGACGGCATAATGGGTTCAAGGCCACCTGAAGTATGTAGAGAGACTCTGTCTCATAAAACAAAACAAAAAAAGGAAAAACACAAAATAAATCAAATGCAAATGAATAAAAATTTCTATGATTCAATTTTTAAGTAGAGACAGAGCTCATCATAGAAAGATCTATGCTGAACCCTGTTAGAGCCTGAGGCTGAAAGACATTCATCATAGACTTTTTTTGCTTTAGTAGTTTTGATATTGAAAAAGATAGCATTTGAAATATTATGTACCTTCTTTTTTTATTTTCAGAGACAAAGTCTTACTATGTAATTTAGGCTGGTCTGTTTTTAAATTAAAAAAGAAGGAACTTTTATTTATTTGCTTTTTGGGATACCAAGAATCAACCTTATGAGTTTGCATTTGCCAGGCAGGTGTCTATGCCACTGAACTATACCCCAGTCCCTGAGCTGGTTTTGAACTCAGGTTGCCTTGAATTCATAGCAATGCTTCTGCCTCAGCCTCCCAAGTGTTGGGAGCATAACTGTGACTACTAAAGCCCAGACCTGTATTTTGTTTATTGAATTCTCATTTCTCTTTTAAATGTTGATTCCAAGATCATTACCTCACTTTTCTCAGCCTAGGGCTCTCTCTCTTATCTAGTGATAAGGTGAGAGGTTTTTCATTTATTACTTACTTTAATTGTTCAGTAAAATATATGTATGCTATAACAGGAAGATTTTGATTCATGAATACCTCACTCAGCTTGGAGAAGGCTGGTGAATGAATGGATTATACAGTTCCATTGGTAGAAAAATGTCCAGAATGGGCAAACCTGTAATCAGATAATAGGTCAGTGGTTACCAAGGACTGGTGCAAGGAGGAGAAATGGGGAGTAAATGTGGAAGAGTTTAGGGTTTCATTTGGGGAAATGGACATGTTCACAATTAAGTATTATTGATTGTTGTACAACTCTGTGAATGTATGAAATACCATGGAGTCTCATTAAAATGATACATTTATTTATTTGGTTTTCTGAGACAGAATCTCACTCCATAGTCTCACTCTGTAGTTCAGGCTGGCCTTGAACTCACTGTTAGATCAGTTTGGCCTCAAACTCATGACAATCCTCCTGATTCAGCCTCCCAAGTACTGGCATTATAGGTGTGTGCCACCACACCTGGTTTAAAATGACAAATTTAGAGGGGATGTCACTCTGTGGTAAGTCATCTGCCTAGTATGTGCAAGACCCTGAGTTGAATCCCAGCACCACAAAAAGCTTCAATTTTTTCAATGGTGACTTTTGCTAGTTACAGTGGCATGTGCCTGTAATCCCAGCCCCTAGGAGGCTGATGGGAAAGGATCCCAAGTTTCAGACCACACTGGCAACTTAAGGGAGACCTTGTTTCAGAAGAAAAAATTTTAAAAATCAATAAAAATGCCTGGAGATGTAGTTCAATAAAAAAGAAACACTTGCACAGGATGTGGGAGGTTCTGGATCCCACCTCCAGTCCTGCCCCTCCTGCCCTCCAAAAACTTGATTTTTGGTATATAAATTTTGGTATGTTTCCATTTTTGTTTTAAAGGATGAAATGAAGGGACTTGAAGGAACTGTTAGTGTGACAGAAAAGTGAGAAATCAATAGTCTGATGCTCCCTTAAGGCCAGATGTTCTCACCCAGCCCCCCACCTAGTTAGACCATTAGACTCATTGACTGACCATGTCAGCTGCAACTTAGACAGTCTGACCTGACTCAGTCTGACCACGTTCATGTGGACTGCCTGCACTGTCTGACATACAAATATATTCTATTTTCAAGGACTGTCCAACTGAGATTATCTTCAACCACTCCCTCAGCCCCTGCTCTCTCTCTCTAGTTCATCCCGCCTTATGATAAACATCCCCTCTGACTAAACTGCCCAGAAGAAATCTGCCTGACAACATTTGACTTGATTCATGTAACCAATTATATGATAATCTGCTGTGAACTGTTGTACTTCCTGCTTATGAAATGTACATGCTTCTGTTTCACTGTCATTGGAGGCTGATGATGTGCGCTTGGTCCCGCCAGCCTGCTAGTGTAATAAAGGGTTGACTTCCAACTCCTTGGTGCAAAGGGTTTTCCAGTTGGTTTGAATTCAGATTTCCACATTAGGAGAAGGGAAACATAAAAAATGCTATTTGGAAAAAAAAAATCCTTGGAGTTTTAGGACAAGTAACCAAGGTTCCCACCAGAAACAAGTGAGTTTGCCCTAAAGGAGGTGAAATAAGAGACTGGTGCTGTGGCCATGTGTCATAGGGCCAGAGCCCAACCCCATGGAGCAGCCTCTGTCCCCCCACAAAAAAAGTGGCCAGTGGGCTTATTATCCAGTGGCACTGCTGTGTCTTTAAAGCACGCCAGTGGAGAGTGAGGTCATTAAAACAAGGCCTCAACACTCAGTCCATATTTAATTCCTGGCTTTCCCACCATTGGATGACCTCAGGCAAGTCAGGGAATAGCTGTGCGTCTCAGGACAGTGAGAATAAATTACCTGTCTCCTGTTACCAGGATACTCTGAGTCTGTCTATGGACCTTACAACAGATCCTAGAGTGGAATACCTTTCTTTTCATGATAGGCATTACAATTAAGGGGAGGGCACAGGGACAGAGGGTCTCACTGTGTAGAATGGGCTGGTCTTGAACTTGCAATCCTCCTGGCTTAGCCTCTTCAATGATCTGAGATTATTGTGGTTTTGTTTTGTTTTTTTCTGTGGTACTCCAGTTTCAACCCCAGGACCTGCACATTGAGCTACACCCCCAACTCTTTTTTGTTTTTGTTTTTG
>PVLA01014546.1:0-29915 GCA_004027455.1 Hydrochoerus hydrochaeris | reverse complement strand
GCTCATGGAGAGCAAAGTAAACTTGGCTGTTATGTGTAAAGCTAAACAGAATATGGAGATCTGGTTAGTATGTCATGCTGGCCAGTAGGCCAGGAAGGCTTTCCTTGGGGGTAATTTACATAAGGACTTGTTTATCCCATTTCTTTCCAATTTCTGGAACCATTCAGGGATCCAGACTGTTTCCACAATGGCACAGAAATATGTCCACCGAAACTGCAGCTCCCGGATGCGTGGATGTTGGGCCTTGCTCAGGAAAGAGCCATTGGCTCGGGCGCCGTCTCACTGAGAAGTCATTCTTGCACCACAGCTGTGTTGATGAGTTGGGCGGGTCCATGAGCTGACACCCAGTTACACTTAGTGAGAATCTCTCCCAGTTATTAAGAAAAGCTTCCCTTAAGTCCTAGCAAATGCCCCAGATATTTATTATGATCCCATAGCCACTTTGGGTGATGGTTGCATCAAGGAACTCACATTCAGAACACTCATCAACTCCCCCAGAGCCTGCTCCTCCCCCGGCACATCACTGCAGCTGTCACCCAGGCAACCATTATAGTCTCCTGGTTCCCTTCCCCCAGCTAGAATGTTTCCCCTTCCCCAACAAGTGGCCTCCAATTTTCTGCTCTGTTCAAGTTGTTTCCATCCCTTTTAAAGCCTTCTTGCCAATTGTCCCTGCTTTAGGATGCATTTCAGGCAGCACTTCTCAGGAGTGTGCTGGTTGGTACTCAGCAACAGGCTTTCTGACAGGAGAGTAGAAGGCCTGGATTTCGGCATTTGTTGATTTTCATGTCATAAATTCTTCCTGGTTGTTGATTTGAGCTGCTAGCATGAGGTCTCTGAATGGTAAAAGCTCAGCATTGCTAAGTATTTCCAACATGCAGAAACACTAGGCATTAATACAACCTCAGTGCATACATAATAGTAGGAAGTACACAGTTCTGAGTAATTATTACCTCTTTTTTTAGTGTAACTTTTTTAGTTTTAAGTTTATGTAATTTAATATTTAATGATGGTTGTGGTTAACAACTGCCTGACACAATTCCTGCAAACTAAACAGTTACTTCTTTCTCACAAGCTGGGTGAGGCTGACCCCCACAGTGAGCCCTGCAACCTGCTGCCCCTCCCTCCACCTTCTCCTTCCTGAAGCCACACAGGTTCAAGCAATGGTAGTAGCACAACCATCCCTGAGCCTGCAGAGTACTCACCATCTCACATAGGCTTTGGGTGAGACAGAGTTCAAGTCCTGTTCTCTTAACTCCTAGGCACATAGTCGGGCTGGTTGTTTGGTTTGTGGATCCTCATGCAAGGTCATTGGTACAAAGACAAGGAGATAGGGCTGATAAAATAGCTGCTGTAACAGAAAGCCTTCCCTTTCTTCAGTGGTCTGTCTTTCACAACTTTCAATGGTGTGTTCCTATTTTCTATATAATATCTTTCCAAGTAAGGACTACTTTAGAAATTTAAATTATTGTATACACCATTGTTGCCCTTGATTGACATGTTTTGAAATTTTATTGTAGGTTTTTCTTCTTTTGTGTCCTTGAATAAAATGGATTTGGAAAAAAAAACAGAAGTTATCCATAAAAAACTTTAAATTATAATGTGAATTTCACCAGTACTCTGTATGTCAGTGTTGCTGTCAAATGCCTGTGTAACTCCTGTAAAGGAATGAACTTTGTCTCTGTGTGTGTCCATGCACTATCATCCCATTGATTTAAATGCAAAACACAGGTTTAAACATAAAATTATTAGGAATTTCAGGACAGAGACATTAGAGCATTAAGCCACAGATGGGACCGTTCTATGTATGCATAGTTTGCACACCTGGTGTACAGTACTGGACAGATCCCTCATGTTAGCTGCTCTTCAGAGTCCTCATCTGTGAGAGAGATGGTGCTGACTGTGTCACCTGGAGGATTGATGGCTGAAGACACTGATCTAGCATGGTCCAGAGCAGAATGCCTGGCATGCTGACTATTCTCATTTAATTGGAGGCATTGTCTTTAAAAGAATGATCATGACTTTACGACTCTTGGGGGAGCTCCCAGGCCTTCCTCCCATAGTCACCATTTGCCTCCTTGACCCATTTTTCTTTCTCTGTTATGCAGGTAAAGATTAGGTTTGTCACCACCAACCATCCTGCAGTGTTCCCCAAATTCTTGTACATACCTGGCACTCAGTAGGTGTTTATGACCTTTGTCTCAGTGATTTGGACTTTTTGACAAAAAGTATCTGTGTCCATATAATGACCCTATAAAAGGCTTGTTAACATTCACAGGAAGAAAAGAGTATAGAGTTAGACTTTCTCAGGAGTGCATTGTAATCATGGTGAGGTGAGAAAAGCATATGATTCCAGCTGCTTTGGTTTAAGGAAAATGGCTACTCTCCATGTCTTCAAGGTGACTTCTTGAATTAATGGGAAAGGGATGAGTTCCAAGCCCCATTTGAATAAAAGAGGCCCCTGGGATATTAACTGTGGCCCACAGTAATCTGTCCCTCAGCTAACTTCTTTTACACTTATTTTCTGTTCTGCACAATTAGAACATTATTACAGTAATATTTCTCCCCACTAATTGGTTGTGTGTGTAAGTTTTCTTTCCAACAAATTATGAGAGCCTTATAGGCTGTGTGATATCAGTCTACTTCTCTTGAACCCCAGTGGAAAGCACAGTCTAGGCACATGGGAAGCCAGTGCACTTTACGTGGTGCTGGTCCTGGGTCAAACTCCCTGGCTCTCTGGAGAGCCTAGTGGGAACTGTGATTGCTTCATAACCTGCAGCCAAGGGGCAGAGTCCTGCTGACTAGGGTTTTCAGACAAGGGCCTTTGGTGTGCTCTTTCTCAGATTCCCCCGGGCTCTCACAGCCCCTCACAGCCCTCTCCCCACAGGGAACTTGAGAGACCACACAGCTATGGCCTTGACTGGTTTGAAAGATGATTTGTTAACAAGCCCTTTGGACCAAGTCAGTGAACCTTGAAACATCACCAAATGGATTCATCTGCACCAGTCTCTGAATCCCATATAAGCTCTGGTCCTAGAGCTGGCATAGACTTACAGAAAGGGGCTTGCTGCCTGGCCTTGGCTGTTCCTGTTCTGGGGACATCACATACACTGAGCCACTATGGCAGGCAGTTCATTACTTTTAATGAGCACAAAATTCTCTAAGATATTACAATAAAGTAAAACACCAATGGACAGCCATGGATGTTCCATCCAATTGTTGCTTTAGTTCTTTTTTTTCCACAGGATTATTCAAAAGGTTAAAAAAAAAAAAAAAGCAAATTCTATTCACTCCTGCCAATTTTTATCCTAAGTAGATTTGGCATAAAGCTAACACACCCTGAATTTTAGATCTGTGTGTACTGGTACCTGATAATTTGTGTCAAAAATGCCATTACTTTGTTGGCCAAATGTTTAAACATTATCTGCCTTTTAGATATAATAAAGAAATATTGGGTATCCCAATACCATGTAACATGTAAAGACTAATATCAGAGGAAAACAGATATTTTCAGAAAAAGGTGTAATGAGTGTATTTTGAACTACAAGGCAAATGCAAGTCATTTATATGAGAATATTTAATCAATCATTCCTAATGGCTGATAATAAAGACTGTTGTAACCTTATTAGCTGTTATTTATTTTGCCATAGACTGAAGAAGTTCACTTGATAATGCAGCAGACACTGAACAATGTCCCCATTGAACTGGTTTCATGAATGTTTTCATCTCCTGACCATATGGATTTGGAATTAGTTTGGAGATTTTTTAAAAGGAGGAAATGAGTAGATGAATGAGAAGTCTTTTATAACTCAACATCACTTGTGTTTGTGGAAGACAGAGTCCATCAAATTGCTTTAAAGAAAACCAAAAATGTACCAAATGTGACTTGTCGAGGGCTCAAGAATGGTGAATTCTCCCTCACTGCAGTTTGCCTTCTCTGCAGGTAATTGCTCTGGCAGAAGCAGTGGAGGAAAACCAAGCCAATCTGTTCCAGGCATTTGCCAGGCTGAAAAGTGCCACCCATTTGGTGATCCTGCTGATTGGGCTGTGGCAGAAGCTCAGCACCGACCAGGTCGCTATTCTGGAAGCAGCGTTTCTGCCACTGCAGGAGGATGCACAGGAGTTGGTGAGGACCCACAAGCCTATATGGGAGCAGCTGGGGTTGTTGAACAGATTTGGGTCTTGGGAAGATACCACGTAGCTGTCTGCATTTTCCTGGGTATCACATGAATGCTGCATTAAAAAATACTGCTTTCCTTTTCTCTAAGCCATAATAAAATTGTTACAGGAAGCTCTTTTTTTTTTTTTTCTCCAGAGCTGTCTTAAAAATAGGTATGTAGTGCATTTTTATGTGGTATCCAGTCTGGTTTTTATGTGCTCTGCTGTCACTCAGCCGCCAAGGAAGCGGTCATTTGACAGCAGGAGTGGTTGCAGTAAACCTTCAGATTAGTTAATCCCTTCCTGTTCCACCAGAAAAAAACAGTTCAGCCATTGTTATTTGCTCAGTGTTTTTACATTTAAGGGTCACTGCAAAGGTTAGAGAGAACTGAAATCGCCCTGATAATAATGGCGGGGATGGTTCCTCAGTTTATAGAGTGCTTTATGATCCTTTAAAACTCTACCATCAACTCTAGAGCAGACAGTTTAGAATGAAAAGGGAAAAAATGAGGGTGGTATTTGGAGTTTTTCATGGGAGGATTATTAAAAGCAAACCATCATAGATCCCTTGAGTCCATACTCTATGTATGTGGCCACCAGGTACCATTCAGGGTTATTTTTTTGTGTGCTTTGTTTACCAAGAAATAATATACATGTTGGAAATTAGAGACTTAGATCTTTGTACTGGAGGAAACCATTTCAAGGCGAAAAAAAAATACATTTCAAATCCATTTTTAAACCAAATATAAGAACATGGTACTAAAAATAATAGTAAAACATTTTTCAAGTGCTTAACAGGCCCTACTTTTATTATTTCAAAAGAATTATCTTATTTAATCTTAAGTAGTTAAGATAGTTACTGTTCTGATTTCACCCTATTTGCATATGGAAGGATTCAGACTCTAACAGTTGAGTATATTTTGGAAACTAGTGGGTAGTAGAGCCAGGATTCAGAGTTGGGAATGTCTCTTTCCAAATCACACGTTTTTAACCAGTGCAACAACATATTTTAGTGAACAAAGTCATCAGTGTAGTTTGATAAGCATAAATTTTGTCAGCCAAATCAAATTTTCTACAGTGGGGTCAAAGGATTGTCAGATGATCAAAAAGAAAAACTTGTTTTGTGACCTAAATAAAAAATAAATAAATTCAAAAATATGCATTCTTAGTGATAAATGATGAATTACTGGGAGATTGATAAAATACAGTTGCACTTTTGACCTTTGAGAAGCTCAAAATGGAGACACATGGCTGCAACAGCAAAAGATAAGGAATGCAGTGGTTAGAATTATATTGATAAGAAAAGAATGATAGGAACTCAGGTTTAGTAGCAAAAAGGCTTAGAAGGTGGTCTCAGTTCCTGGTTTGACCCCTTAGTAGCAAAATCACTGTGGTCCAGGTTTTTAGCTTTTCTGAATCTCTGGTTTTGTGGCTGTAAGACAGAAATATAACAGGACCTACCCAGTAATCTGTTAAGAATTTAATGAAAGAAGTGAGTGGAACGCTGAAGGTTACCAATGGTAATTGCTAATCTGGTTTGTACATTTGACCTGTATTCATTGTAGCTCTCACTAAAGTTATGCAAGCTGAGCACTTACCTTTTCTTGCTTATTTGTCCGTCTCCCAATATACCTGAGAGCAAGAAGGCTAAAAGAGAAAATGGTGCTTGTGAAAAGGTGACCAGGTAAACAGACACAGCATGTCTTCTGCAGCTAGAGGAAGCAGACAGGGCCAGAGACAGAACTTGTAGAACCTTGTGCACGAGATCATACAGATCCCTTGTTCAGAAAGTAGGAATAAGTGCTGAAATCATGTTAAACCGTAGTGCCCTCCCTTACCCTGCTCTCACTGAGATTTCTGTCACTGATGCTCACTCATGGTCTACAAATACTAACAATTGTCCTGATTCTTCAGAGACAGAGTGACTACATTCACATAACTTTTACACTAGTACTGGAATTATAATTTTCTATTATTGGTTGTTATTATCAATCTCTTATAGTTCCCACTTTATAAATTAAACTTTATCATAGGTGTGTATGTATAGGGAGACACAGGAAATCCAAAATTCAGCACCACAATCTCCCCTGAAGATAAGAGGGTACTGCTGTATTAAAAGTAAGCTTTTTTTTTTTTCCTGCAGCCTCTTTCTTTTGACTTACCATGGTCTCTTTTTATTTGCTATTTCATGCTCTTCTAAGTAAATAAAAATTAAGAATTTAAATCACTAGTATAAATTTTCCCACTGACCTTTATAATGTATAGGGCTACTTAGAAATGCAAATATGAGAACATTAAACTCAAATGGAGAATCAATGAAGTTACACAGTTTGTGTTTTGTAGCTTGTGCTTGCAGATATATTCTTTTCTTGCAGAACTGTGGTATTGCTGCTTAACTTTTTGTATCACTTCTTGATGTTATCCTATAAGTCAGCTTTTTCATTGCTGGGACATAACCAACACCCACAATGTAAAGGAGTACAGGGTTACTTTGGCTCATGATTTTAGGGGATTCAGTTCATGGTCACCTGGCTCCAAGGCAGAAACATGGTGGAAGGGTGTGGTGGAGCAAAGATGCTTAGTTCATGGTGGCCAGAAACAGCAGGGGAGCAGCCCCAGAGAAGATGGGATAAAGGACTAGGTGTAGTATCTAAGGTCACACCTGTGTGAGCCACCTAGATATACCTAGAAGTGTGCTTTGCCAATCCCTTGGGTGGCACCCAAGTCAATTAAGTTGACACAGTCAAGCATATCCATCACAGAACTCATCTACCAGCACTCTACCACCAGGTTGCTGATGAGGAAAGAAACAAGGCCCTGTGTTTCCCCATCTTTCTTTTCCCACCTGTGTTATCATTTTTGTGTGAGTGACTGGAAAATACATGGGAGAAACAGGAGTAAGAGTATAGCTATCCATGTTATTTTGAATTCTTTTGTCTTCTTTTTTACTTAAACCATGCTCTAGTTCAAGTGGAAGCCTTTCTTGGCTGATGTCCACTTAATCAGTCCAGACTTCACACAGCTTGGGTGACTGTGCTGCTCCTCCTGCAGTCATAGGAGTTTGAGCTTACTGGGCTGCGTGAGGATAGGGCAGGAGAGAATGGGTGGGGAGTAGAAGATGCATATTGCACTCATTTCCCCTTCCATCTGCACGCCTCATTACCCCACCCCCCACCCCACACACTTACAGACCATCAATTCAAAGGTGAAGTTATTAAGAATTTCAAGTTGATAACAAAACACTAAACCAGACAGGAATTCTTTCTGTCACAGAGACAATAAGAACTCAGTCAGGAAGCTGTTCCCTGAGGTATAAAGAATTTTGGAATGTGAAGGTTGTAAATGTAGCAACTGGTTCCTAGACAGATTGTGGTCTTTCCTACACTGGAGATCATGAGGAGCAGCCTCAGATGTCTGGGACATGTGAGTGGGCTCAGCTTGGGGCAGGTAAATATGCATGGCCTCCTCTCAGAGCCCTGATCTCCGACCTCCCAAGACAGGCAGAGGGAAATTCAGCTCTGCTGAATCTGCTGAGATTAGGTGTGCATGCATGTTATATCTGTTGGAGTCATCAATAAAACAAAACATCTGATAAGAAAAAATAACTTGGAGAAGAATGTATCAAAAAAAAAAAAACCATTTTAACACCCCTTATGCTCTTGATCTTTAGTTTGTGGTGTTCACTTTGAATTTACACTGCTGAGACAGCTTATATGTCTTGAGGGGAAAAAAAGAAATCCTTTTTCTTTCTTTAAGACTTACAGATACAGTATGCATCTTTGACATGCTAGTTCACAACCCCCCGCCCATGCTTTAGCCCTCACAAATGAATGCTGTGTTGGGTATCCCACTGAGATGTGAAAATGGAATACGCGATCCCGAAATAACTTGGAAGGAGGGTGAGGCAGGGAAGAAAGGAGTCTCTTACCAGAATGTTGGAAATATATTCCATATTGAAGTTATTATGATACCACAAAAATCTGCATGTAATTTGGATAGTTTTGGTTGAGGGTAGATGGCAGAGTACATGGTGTGGGTAGTGGGGGAACTTTAGACATGGGGACAACATTTGCAGAAGAGACTCAGCTCAAGGTCATACGTCTCCACAGTGCTGAGAGAGATGAAATGCATACAAGATACTTTATTTACTGCATTTATATTTCAGACAGCTCTGCATAATGATTGGTTGTGTTTTTATTTAGATGGCATCCGTCAACAAGCAGGCTAAATGCAACAGTGAACTCTGGAATATGTTCTCCCTAATGCTATCAGATTCCCAAACAGAAATATTTAGAATTTAATATTGCAAAGAATGGTAATGCACTTGGTACCACATTATCAGTATTTTGTTAAAATAGCATCCCATTTGGAACAGATTCACTGTTTACTTTGATCTGTCTCTTTAATAATGCTTTTCCATTTTTTGATTTTTGGAGGGAGTTTTTTGGGCTATGTTGGGGTAAGTAAATGTTGGTTTTGCAGACTATTATATGTAATTTTTAAGGTGCCAAAACTTATATCTGCCAGATGTGTTTTTGTAAGCATACCCACCCCCTTTCACTCCAGGACGAACATTAAATGTTCTACTTGGTATCTCTAAAAAGAGCCCCTGAACTCAGTTCCATCAGTGGATGTGATACTCTTTTAATCATAACTGGCATCTTCCTCTGATGGTGTAGTTTTGCCCCAAATAGTATTTAACACAGTATTTAAAGGGGCATTCTTACTTTTCATGTATTTATTGAATGGTAGTACAGTGAAATCAATCTGTAGACCTCGTGCATGCTAAGCACATATTCTACCACTCATCTACATCCCTAGGAATTATTTCCCTGCTTGTCTTATTTCAGAGCATTTGCATCCCCAGTATGGACTTTAAATACTTATGTTAAGCTCTACCTGCTTAAAGTTATGTAGAAAATACTGTATCTACTACACAGTGTCGGTGAGGGCTGTTGCTGGCTGAATCTGTGTGTGTTTGTGATTTAGGGCCCAGCTCCCTTCTGTGATGCTGCACAGAAACCAAAATCTGTAAACTTTCCATACTTCAGGACTGGCCTAATAACACTGATCTTTTACTTACCCATTCATTCCTTCATCTAGTGGGCATTTGTTGAGCACCTCCTAATGTTTCAGGCAGCGCTCTAGACATATAGCACACCTCAATAAATAGATCTGTGTTCTGTGATCTGACTTCATCATTGCTAGCAACATTCTAATCCTGTGCTGTCCAATATGGGGCACACTTGACTCATGAAATTTAAATAAATTAAAGTGAAATAAAATGAGAATTAGGCATTCACTGGCTATCTTTCTGTTTTCCATAGCCACATGTGCTGAGTGGTTACCATGTCAGGCAGCACAGATACAGAGTATTTCCGTCTCTATTGCAAAGCATAATCTGCATCAAAAGGAGAAGGATTTATCACTGAGCTCACCTTGACACAGTTTGATCCATGAGAACAGGCAGGCACTGACATGAAGTCCTTCCATGGTGTCTGCCTCAGCAGCCCTTTTCTAGTATCCTAGGGTCACCCTGGCTGTCTGTGCAAACCCTCTCTTCCAGGAACAAGAGACTTCTCTGGGGTTTTCTGCGTTGACATGGGGGAAGTAAGAGGTAGGCACAGGGGTACTGCTTGCTCCCCCTTTGCGGTTGTGTGGAGCATCCCCCAGTGTGGTAAAGGCTTGGCCCCCTGCCTGTGATGCTGTATGGTTGGGGAACCTTTGGGAGGTGGGGCCTATTGAGAGGAAATGAGGTCACTGGGCACATGCCCATGATGTTGGGATCTGTTACTGTTTTTGTCTAGATGTCCACCCCCAAAGCTTCATGCAGTTTTAGACAGGGCTTTTTCAGAGGTAGCTGAATCTAGTGTGTGATTGATTTGTAGTACAGGCTGGGATTAAAGATGTGAGTACTGTACCCACCCTACGGTGGGTGGCCTGCATACAATGTTAAGGAGAGTAAGAAGCCTGTCCTCTCTCTCTCCCCTCTCCCTTGTTGCTTTTGCTGTCTTCCTCAGCCATGAACTGTTGCCCTCTGCCATGTGCCACCCTGCCTTGGAGCCAGCTGGTTATGGACTGAAACTGTACAAACTGTTAACTAGATGAACCTTTCCACCCTGTAACTTTGGGTGTTGAGTATTTGTCTCAGCAGCAAGAAAAGTAACTAAGATATTATCCTTTTTAAAATTTTTTTGTAGTGCTGGGGATTGAATCCAGAGCCTTATCTATACTAGGCAAATGCTTACCACTGAGCTATATCTACTCTTTCTTTTTTCTTTTCTTGTCTTTTATTTTCTTCTTTCTGTCTTTTTTAAAATTTTATTTCTTTCTTTCAAGACAGAGACTAGTTAAGTTGCTCAAACTTGCAATCTACAGTCTCTCACATAGCTGGGATTACTGACCTGCAATACCAAACCTGGCTTCCTCTTCTCTTTCTTCTTACTGTTGCTTCCCAGCTGCTGTGACACAGGCAGCTCCTTGGGCATTGTCTCCACCATGATGTTTTTCCTCACTAAGGCCCAGTAGCAAAGGGCCAAGTGACCATGGTCTGAATCCTCTGTGACCAGGTACTAAAGCAAACCTTTCCTTCTTTTGTGTTGAGTGTCTCAGGTATTCTCTCACAGTAACAGAAAGCTGACCAGTGCACCATTTCTATGGCTTTAGGAGACCTTGAACTCCTCATGAATCTTTTCCCAGTGAACCTGCACATGGCCCCTGAATCTTTCAGATTCAGGCAGCCTCTTCATTTGGAGTTGGTATGTGAATGAATACACTTTGCCCTTGCAAATCTCTGTTCAAATCTGCTTCTCATTATCACAGTAAACAGTTTAGGTGACATAGATTTTTCACCTAGCAGATGGCATTAGATCAAAGAGGAATGCAGAATTGGTAGCATTATCTCTAGGTGAGCTGTGTCAGACTTTTATCTGGTGTCCACTATGATTACTTGATCCCAAAGGAGTCACCAATTAAAGAAGCAACAGCTCACTGGTTTGTGACCTGGTTGTATAGAATCTGGAGTTGGAAGGGATATATGTGCAGTGTGTAGCAGTCTGATTGACTTTTCTTTAAAATGGCATTCAGTCTCTTTAGTAGATATTATCTACTGTTTGAAAAAGAAAAGCACCATTGTGTTCTTAAGGGCTTAATAGTTACCTTCCCTTGTATTGAACTTTAAAATTCAGTGGGAAAGTTAGGATGGAAATTTACATTGCAGGGAAGGAAACCTGGACCTTCATCCTTACTTTTTGATTGATTATTCCTTTCAAAAAAAAAATATGGAAAGAGAAGCTTATTTTTAACATGCTCAACATGGTTCATGTGAGAAAACAGATGTTTATAATAGGAAATCCTATTGTGTATAGGGACTTATCAGGACTCACTTACAAGGTTTAGAGATGTGTGTCACAGGTCAGATTTGATCTAAGGGCCATTGTGCCTGCTGTCCGGGCTGACTGATGACCAAGGTGCTGGTCATTGATGTTATTAATGACCTCTTCTTAAAAGGCAGACAAGAGAAGGAAGTCTGGTGTCAGTATTAAGTCTGGCTGTTCAAGTATCATCATAATTCTAACTGTCTGCGGAGCACAGCATAGAAAATAAATATTTTGGTAATTCCCATGGTCTTAACCAGCAAGATAAATTTGAAAGAATTAGTTTTATGTTTAGAATGGATGTATTCTCCATGCCATTCTTCAGTAGTATAATGTTCTGTCCTACCAGAGTTGAACAGAACATCTCTCAGACTTTTCCTGTATCTAGATCTCCACGCCCCACCCCAAAGCCTTAAGTGCTTATAGGTAGGCAGAGCTTTTTGAAGGTAACTGGATCTAGGATATATGAATATGGATTAAGGGTGTGTGATTACTACATTAGTTGACTGGTTTAGTATAATTCTGGATAGTGGAAGGACCACCTTGGGTGTGGATGGCACCAACCAATCGGCTTACAGCCTGAAGGGAATAAAGGGAAAGGTGGAAGACAGGCTTGCAAATTCCTGCCTGCCATACCATGAACTGTTTCTCCTCTGACGTGATCCTCTGTTATGCTGCCCTGCTTTGGAGCCAGCCAGCTATGAATGGAAACCTCTACAAATTGTGAACTAAAGTAACCTTCCCTCCTTTAACTTGTGGATTTATCTCATTTCGTCCCCATACTGAAAAAGTAACTACGACACTGTTCAAAAACTGAAGCATTAAAATACATTAATTAAATACATTAGATAATTAGATAATTAATTAAAATACATTAGAATAGGAGCCAAGCAGAAAATGGTGCACAAATCGTATGAGTAATTTTTAAACTTTCCTAGTGTACATAAAATATGAAATAGTGCTTCAGTGGACACACCTGATATTACTTGAAAACTTAAAAAAGAAAATGAAGTATTGAAGCATCTCTTTTTTCATATGCCCTCAAAAAAATTTCTTTGTGGAAATCAGGTAGGATTTAAATATATGTAGCTAAATAAGCAGAATTCAAACAACCAGAAGTGAAGAGAATAATGATCATCTTCCCCACAGTGCTTACAAATTTGATCCCTGACTGGAAGTGTGTTTATGCTAATTTCTCTAAAATACTTTTACCCACCTGGTTTGTGTCTGTTGATTACAGAGTGTTGATTTTGACAATCAGAAGCTGCAATTTTCCTGTAAAACTGGCAGCTCTCTGTGCCATCACCCAGCAGCTGCGTGTCTTTCCCACACTGGAGTGGCACCCTGGGCTGCCAGGGCCCCTTTGGAAGTGATTCTGGGAAGCCCTGCTGCCAAACCCTGGCTTTTCCACCCAGCTTCCTGGCCTGGGGTCCCATGCAGGCCCCATATCTGTGATGCAAGCCTGTGCATCTGTGGGGCTCAGCCCAGTGCTCCTGCTGTGCTTCTGCTTCCACCATCCCCAGGGCTCCCACACCCTGTGCCCAGGACCAGGCATGAGGACCTCAGACACTGGGCTGTACTTGTTTCCTTTGCTTCCCCAGTTTCCCCCTTCATTATATGGAAGAGCTGAGTTCTCATGATTGCGCAGCCTCTTTGCATCAGACCAGTGCTGGGGGTGCTTTCATCCTCCCTAGCACTATGTCTGCTGTCCCCACCCCCATCCCCCAAGAGGTGGATCAGCATCCATTTCCTCCTTTGTTCTGGCTTTCATTCTCTTGTGAACTTTACCTGGGGTATAATACAATTTAGCTGTCATTATACACCTGAAATTACTGTTTGTCTCATATTTTTAGTAAACGTAAAGACAGATCCTGTTGCATCCCCACGGAATTAAAGCAATTGCAATATAACTGATGTAAGGAGTCCTGCAGGGATTACTTGATACTCCTTTTTTTTTTTTCATAATGTTTCACATAGTTGCAGATGCTCTTCCAACAACTACAGTTTTCATAATCACTTTTTGAAGAGGAAGTGTACTACCTACATTTTGTCTGCTCCTTATTTTGTGAGCTTTCTCAGATGCTGTTGGATTGTGTAAGGTCAAAGCCCACTGACTGCCATAGAGATGTTAAAATACAGCTAGATTGATTGATAGGCCAGCACACTGTACAGTCATGTGCAAAGTGACTGTGTTGTAGTAGATGATGGACTGTGCATATACTGTGGCTCTGTTAGATGGAATCACCTAAAGCTTCTGTCCCTATTTCCTGTACATCCTTTTCTGAGCTGTTTTATCCCCCATACAATTTGAACTTCAGTAGGTTTGGCTATCGTCTACAATAAATGATTTATGAGAATATAATAAACATTGAATATAACAATAAGCTTTTTCTTTTCCAGTGAGACACTCAAATATATAATACCAATTGTATTTTGACACGAAACAAATTAAAATTACATTGCCCATTTGGTTTTGGTGAACTGAACCACACTCTGAGTCTCCTTGAATAGCTTACCTTTATTTCAAATTTAGGGTTTTGGTGTTTGGTTATCTGTGTCTTCCGGAAGACCAAAATACTAATAATAATTATAATCATATAATAATATAATGGAACAACCTAGGAGCCAAACCGTAGTTTAAAGCCTGAAGAGACTTAGAATAGCAAAAGCAACCCTAGGCAACAAAGGCAAGGCAGGGGAATCAGAACCCCTGACTTGAAGTAATACTACAAAACAGTTGCGATAAAAACAGCATGATACTAGGAAGGAAAAAAAAAAAAGACCTGAGGATCAGTGAAAACAGATTAGAAGATCCACAAATAACTCCAAACACACTCAACCACCTTATGTTTACAAAAGGGCCAATCACGTTCACTGGAAGAAAGATTGCCTCTTTAATAAATGGTACTGGAAAAACTGGCTTTCCACATGACAAAGACTAAAACTAGACCCATGTCTCTCACCATGCACCAAACTAAAATTGAAGTGAATTAAAGATCTAAACATTAAAACAGAAACACTAAATCTTTTGGAAGAGAGAATAGGTAGAACTCTTGAAGGCATAGGTGTAGGTGAAGATTTCATGAACAAAACTCTGGTTGCATGAGAAGTACTACAAAGAAGCAACAACTGGGATCTCGTGCTATTAAAAAGTTTTTTCACAGCAAAGGATATTATCAGTAGACTGAAAAGACAGCCCATGGAGTAGGAAAAATTTTTAGCCTGTTGTTCCTCAGTCAAAAGACTAATATCTGGAGCTTACAAAGAACTGGAAAAAAAAAAACCTAGGCCCCGAAATTCAAAGACCCAATCCAAAAAGTGGACATCTGAGGTGAACACACACTTCTCAGAGGAAGAAATACAAATGGCAAATATATGAAGTATTGTTCAACATCATTTGTCTTGGTTACTTTCTCTCATTGCTGGGACAAAATACCAGACACCCAAAATTAAGGAAGGAAAGGTTTATTTAGCTCACAGTGTGTGGAGGTTTCAGTCCATAATCATCTGGCTCCAAAACAGGGTAGATGGCACAGGGGCAACCCTTCAAGGTAGAAGACAGCAAAAGCAGTAAGAGCAAAGTGGGAGGAGCACTGAGAGAAGACTTTTTCTGTCACTTATGCTGTATGTAGGCAACACCCAACCTAGAGTGGGTGTAGCACTCCCACCTAAAACCCCAGCATTGGACCATGAATCAGTCATAAACTCTAGGAACCTGCCACCATGACTGCATGAGACTGTGGGGGGACATCCAGACACAAAGCATAACATCACTGGAGAGATGCAAATTAAAACAACATAAAGATTCCATCTCACTCCAGAAAGAATGGCTATCATCAAGAAATCAACCAATAAGAAATGCTGGAGTAGTTGTGAGGAAAAAGGAACCTTTCTCCACTGTTGATGGGAGTGTAGACTGGTGCGCCACTGTAGAAATTAATGTGGAGATTCATCAAAACACTAGAATTAGAGGTCCCATTTGATCCTGCTATTCCCATTTTCTGAGTATCTTCCTGGAAGAATTAAAAGCATCATGCCATAGTGATGTATGCACACTGTGTATTTATAATGGCACAGATTATAATAGCTAAATCTTGGGAACAACCCAAATGTTCATCAACCAAGGGACTGTTTAACCATAAAAAAGGTAAACAAGATATTTCTTGGTAAATTGATGCACATTGAGACCATACTCTTAAGTGAAATAAGTCAGTCACAAATGTAAATATCACATTGTCTCTCTGATGTGAGAAACCTTAAGTGTAAGTAAGGACTGGAGTGCCTAACAGATATTGCAAAAGAGGAAGAAATGGTGCAAAAGAAAGGGGAACTGGGGTGGGGGGAGGAAGGAAAGGGAAAAACAGTGGTGAAAGAAGGATAAAATGGAAACATTCATAAATAAGGAGGCAAAGAAGGGTTGAAGAGTGGGGAGAGGATTGGGGGAAAAAAAGGAATCAAGATATGTACAGGTACCAATTCCCTATGAATAGGATCATTATGTATATCCAAATTGTACCAAAGAACTTAATTTTTCAAAAGTCTATATCTGGGCTGGGACGTGGCTGGGGCAAAGCATGCAACCACCACAGAGACACCCAGCATCAGCTGCAGCATCACCGGAAACAAAATCAAACAAGAGAAATGGCTGAGACCCATTGGGAAACTTCTTAAAGCAGTGTGATTTTCCTAAGGACACTCTGCACCTCTCAGTTTTCTGTGAGGACTAATCCAGATGCTTCCCCTGAAGAGCCAGATGTGGTGCCTACCATGTGACAGGTGTCCCAGAATGGTGGTTACTGTCACTACTTCATTTCAACAGTGAGATGCCAGCTCCTTAGTTTGTGGCATTATCTCATGGAAAAATAAGCAAAATCCCAATACCTTATCAGTTAAACTGTAATATAGTATTTTTATCACTTTAGATGCAAATGCTATTGTGGAGTGTTCCTGTGCCTGAATAAAAAGAAATATAGTGTATAAACAACACAGATGGGTGAAGGCAATCTTGACACATCATCACATTCTGATTGATTCTTCTAAATCATTTTAAGCCAGTCACTGCATTGGCCTAGATGCTGAGAAGTGTTGTTAATGCAGCTTTTCCCTATCTCTGTCTCTCTTTCCTTTTTCCTTCCTTTCTTCCTTCCTCCATTCTTTCCTTCCAGTACTAAGGATTGAACCCAGGGCATTTGTACTGAGCTACATTTCTAGCCTTTTTTTTTTTTTTTTAATTTCTCAAGACAGAGTCTGTTAGTCACTACAGTGCCCAGGCTGGGTTCATGCTTGGGATCCTCCTGCCTCATCCTCTCAGAGTACAGGGATTACAAACCTGTGCCACCTTTCTCAGATGTTGTATCATTTCCTAAGACCTTATCACTAGTGTCTTCATGACTTCCTGATCTAATTTGAACTTTTTCTTTGTTTCTTAGCTCAGTTGAATCATATGCTGTTGAAAGTTAAGCATCTTGTATCCAAAGTCAGCTGGACATCTTAGACTAATTGATGTTTGCCATTCTAACTGTCAGAGATGGACAGTTTTGCTGACTTCAATTGTATTGCATGACATAGGAGGGTCATATGTGCACGTGTCCCAGAGAAACCATTCGTATCTTTTGTCTTGCATCTTGGCAGGCAGTTAGTTTTTGCTTTGCAAGAAAATATGGCCTTGGTGACATTCTTCACTCACGAATGCTTTTCTTGCTAATTCCAAGTTTATATTTCTAGTTTCTGTATTGTTATGCTTTTCTCTGCACACATTGACTTTTTTTGTTCAATGACAAGTCATGGTGTCATTTTTAAGGTTTTCAAATGGCAACTGGTTGCAAGGGGTGGTATGAATGTGCACATAAGTCAGTGGAAGGGACATAATGTGAGCAGCAGGACAAACTGCACAGACACAGGTGATGACATCGCAGTGCGCTAAGGCTGAGTGCTCACAGCTGTCAGCATACAGTCTCGGCACACTGCGATGTCGTCATGCTGTGTGTGAAATATCCCCACCCCAGATATGTTGGGAAGGGTAACATCATTGTAAGCCCAGGGTAATAGAAATATAATTACAGTCTTCTTTTATTAAGAGAGAGCTAGAGAGTGGTTTGAATTTGGGGCAAGATGCTAAAGAAAAAGGCAAGGACTTGATTTTCCATCTTGAAGTAGGCATCCTTGACCAGAAGCACATTTCCTATAAATAGGAAAAATCTTACCAGCTGTTGATTTTTTAAAAGAGAAATCCACAAATAAATTGTGAGTAGCAATGAAAGTTTAGTCTCCACTGATATTGTTTTCAATCTGGAAGATTGCGAATCACATCAAGAAATCTAAATTTAGATTTCCCTGAAATGTAGTTTATGAAAACCATGAGAGCACAGTTCTTGGTCACTACAGGGAGTAAGAATTTAGGGATAAATCATGGATATGGTTAGCAAGAATATGCTTTTTCTTTTTTTCTTTTGGAGTGGTGAAACTGTCCAGCTTCCTAGGAAATAATATATAATTTTTGCGGTTTGATTGCAGTGGTTAGTTGCTTCTTAAACTATCGAATCTAAAATCAAGGTCATGGATATTTCCATATAGTTTTTAGTAATCTCAGAATCAAGTCCTATAAGCTTCAGTAACTGGAAGATTAACCTATTTTATAAAAAAATAAAGGAGTGGAATTAAACATCTACACAAGCTTGGCCTGCTTCACACAAGTCAAAGGAGTGTAAGAAAACCACCTTTTATTGAGCATTTACATACCTAGGCAGTAAAGGTGATTTACCATGGTCATTTCCTTCAGTCCTCATTGTGTCCCATTGCAGTAGGAGGCAGTGGCAGGTGCTGTCCTTGTTCCCATCCTCCTCAGCTTTCACCTGCTGCACACCTGCAGGTTATTTGCCTGAGGATTTTCCCCAGGTGACAGAGGTTAAATCATCACCACACTCAGCCAGTGGCTTGTGGAATTCCACAGATTAGACCCCACAGTCATCTGGCAGGTGGGACCCAGCACAGCTGCCTGTTACAGCTGGCAAGTCCTGCTCCCTTGGCGTCTTCCTTCCTCCTTCCCTCTCTCTATCAGCACTTCCAGGATCAGTTATCCAGGAGCTGCTTGTACTCATGGCTTTGCCTCAGTGCAGTTAGCTCCAGTTTGCAGATTCAAATGTATGTCCAAGGTCTGAAATGCAGAAAATGAACCCAAGCTAAGGGACTGCTCAGAAATGAAAATAGAGGAATTTTGAACCCAAGGCATTCATGCTGAATTTGATTGTTCTTTAGTGTGACTTGACCACTTAAAATGTAGATTTATATTTTGTATTTATGTCTACCTGAACTGGATTCCATTCTAGAAAATGCTGATATACTTATTCAACTTGTGGTTTGCTTCACGTAAGAGTAAAATGAACTCAAACTATATAATTGATGTTTACACAAAAGTGATTGAAAGATACCTGATTGTGTTAGACAAATGTAAAGAGCTGTCTTGTATAACTTTTATTTGACAAATGACTCGATGCGATTCTAAAAGGAGGGCTGGAGTATTACAGGCGAAAACACATCATTCCTAAAGCACTTTATCTGTACCTCTCTAAATATGTTTCATTACTACATCATTACTTTTTTAAGATTCTTATCACTGATCATAAGGTTCCTGAAGGAAAGATCCATATCTGATTCAGCTTTTTAAAAAAACTTCACTATACAATGGTGCCTCAGTTCACAAACTTATTTCTTTTCATGATTCTGGTCACAAACTGAGTTAGATGAGAACCTACTCAAATTTTGCTATAAGATCAGCATTGAACCTATCCAGTGAATTTGGTTCAGTTCTCATCCAAGTCGGTTTCCGGAATTGTGGAAAGAATTAAATTTGTGAGTTGAGGCACCACTGTATTTAGTATAATGAATTAGTTGGTCTGAATAAGTATTTTTAAATAAATAATTTATTATATGGGCATAAAATCATGCTTTATTTAAGGTAAAAAGACATTTAAAATTGTATCAGTATATAGACTAAAATACTGCCTCATAAATTATTAACTTTCTCCTATCCTCATTTTAACTTGATTGCTACAAAAAGTAACACTAACATTGAATGACATACAGCTCAGTCATCTTGGCTACTGTTCTAGAGACTTTCTCTTGAGTGCTACTTGAAAAGAACAGCTGTAGAAATCTGGTAGCAGATTGTCCTGTAGCTGTGTCATATCCATATAAAGAAGTAGGTAGGTGCCTCCTAAACTGATAAAGCTTCTGGGTGGTCCTGAAAAACCCAAACTGACTGAAGGGAGGAGAGAAAAACAGAAAAGAAAAAAAAAAAGGATTGTGTATTGCCTTACTCCTAAATCCGGGGTTTCCTGTGTTCCTGCACATTTTTTCTTGAGTTTGGTTATTCCTTGTTCTTTGTGGTTGCTCCAAGCAGCATTGTCCAGGGAAGATGGTGCCTTTTGTTTCTGCACATGGTTTGTGTCTTCTTCTCGCTGTCACTGTGGTTTCCCTAAGGTTCCATCACATGTATGTACACTTGGGGAGTCTGTGACCCAGGAGTACTATGATTTGACAGTAGCAGAATAGCAGTGGCTGTCCCAGGTATCCTCAGTGAAGAGACCCTGCCATGAGCATCTCTAATCATGATATAGGGATAACATGAATTTCCAAATAATATAAGGGAAATATTATAACTCCCAACCATCTAGATGTTCAAAACGCTGAGTTTATGTTCTCTAAAATCAAGGAATGAATTATAGGAACAGTGGAGGAATTTATTAAGAGAAAGATATAATTTCTCAGAGAGACAGAAGAGGGCCCAGAAAATGGGTTGCTCACCATTCCTGCTTCTCAGTGGTGTTTTATTAAACAAAGCTATAAGGTAAGGTGAGTTCAAGGTGGGACAAAACTATAGTCAACTAATAAAATTATAAGTATAGTCATTTAGGTAATATTGATCCAATGGGAAGTCATGAGGTGAGACAAAACTATGGTCAACTAGTAAGATTATAACAAGTGTAGTCAATTAGAGATAATAATGATTAAATAGGGATCAAAGGGGGAAGGAAGTCACCTAGCAAACATACATGGATTTTCTGGGAAGGAATGTGATTCTATCCAAGGTGATTGCTGCCTATTTAGAATACCAGTCACTGCTGTTCAACCCTAGTATGTGGGTATAGTTTGTCTTCTTTTTCTTGAAGTCCAGGCTTCAATGAATGTGCCTATGGCTACAGTTGTCTTCTGTGCTGGGGGCTGAGCCCTGTCTGTAATATTTACAACTCACTTATCTGTCTACAATAATCAGACTCTGCAGAGTTCAATCTGATTGTTTTCAGGAACCAGAGTGTCCCGTGCCGTCCCCAGTGTCAGGCTCAGTAGCCTGCAGAGGTGCTGAAGCTCTGGTAGACTCTTCTGCAATCGTTTCTCAACCATACTGCCACAGAGCACTATACTGTTTGTGCAGTAAAATATCATTTAATTATATATAGTTTATGCAGTAGATAAGGAAGCTGATTGAAGTTGTGGTTCTGTGAGCAGGTTAACTGTAGCCATAAATTTTGTAGTGAAAGAGGGCATTTGTAAAGCTCAGTATAGTAAAAGGAAGCAAGCAGATCTAACGGGATATTGGAAGCCACCCATCATGAAACTGAAGGGCATGCATGGCAGCAGGCTGGTCAGGGCCTGGAACTAGAAGCCCTGGGTCTCATTGCTGCTCTGCTCCTAACAACTGCATCATTCGTGGTGAGACACCTCCTATCTAGAGCCTTTCTTGGAGGTTGTAATGCCTACTCATAGAGCAGTAGGGGAAATAACTAAAATGGTGTCTGTAAATTTCTTAGCACATTTTTACAACACAGAAATCCTGATAGTTTTTACTCTTGTCATTCCTATTTCTGCTTCTGTCATTCATCAAGTGAAACAGCACAGAGAAGATAAACTTTCAGAGAGGACTCTCAGTAGTAAGAAGCATGACAGAGAATTGCCTACAGTGGTTAAATATGTCTCAATAAATTGCAACAAGTACCTGGCCAGAGAAATATTTTGTCCTAGGTTTTACTGAGGAGGAAATCCAGACCAGAGAATTAGAATAATATTCCCAGAATATTTGAAAGCTTATGCGAAAGCTTCAGTCAGAGGCTAGGTCTCTAGACTCCAGTGCAGGATACTCTTTGTAGCCGTACAGCCTTATTCATGGAAATCATAGGCAGGGGGAGCCCGTGAACAGATGTGGTGTGGGCAGGTGAAGGAGCTAGGCGCTGGTGGGACACGCAGCACGATGCTCACCTTCTGGTGCCTCCACTTCTCTGGGATGTTGACCTGGTCAATTTCCACTCTTGTTAGCTTTCCTGGGCCTTTGAAGAAGCATGGATGTACACACGTGTGCACATGTGCATATGCCCATACATGCACACTCAGACACACATGCATGCACACACATGTGCTCACAAATTTTTTAGTTACTCTTGGCAGGAAAGTTCATCTACATGATCTGATAGACCATCACCAGGAGCAGCTTTTTTCCCCCCTGAAATCTTCCTTATCCATTTGATGTTCCAGTTCTTCAGTAAGTTGTCTCTCAATAGTGCATGTGACTTTTATACACTTCCACCCTTACTTACTGTGACTGACTCCACCACACAGCATCACTGCTTTATCTTTTGAACTGATTATGCTCATCCAGGATCATGTTTCCTAATAACTACTTTGATCTACTTTGTATTCCTCTGCCTAAACTTTGAGGTGAGGATGGAATACAGGTCAAATGCAGATTTCTTGGCCACACACAGCAAAGAAGTAGAGCTAAGGAAAAACTAGAGTAGGTTGGTTGAAGTAGCCTGTGCTTTTTCTTCATGTAAAGCCGGACTCCATGAAGTTTACTTAGCTTTTGTTACAGAAGTTTTGAATTTTTACCCAGTAGGAAGCAGTGAATTTGATTTTTTTTATAAAACAGTGTGGATAAGTCTGCAACCTGATCTACTTTTCATTCTCAATTCAATTTTTTTAGCCTTTGAGTCATGACAAAAGAATACATAGCTTTAAAAAGGTCGATAGATCACTTCAACTTGAAGTAAAAATAAATGTACTGGGAGGTAAGAGATAATGGTTTACATATAGTACCTTCTTTTTATTAAGATGAACTGAAAATGTTAAGGCTGAATTTTTAATGCTTTATTTTGTGAAAACCAATGAATATGATTTTAAATTCATTGAGCTGCCATACAGACTATGCAATTAGGCTTCATTTTTATTTCGTATTTTGGGTTCAAAGAGCTGTTCTATTTTTCAAGAGTGACTAGCTCAACATTGTGAACCATCTTTACATAGCAAGGAGATTCATTGAGCATAATCTGTTATTTGGAAACAGTAAATCCCAGTAAATCCTGAAAAGCTCCTATACCATCCAAAGTATGTAATTTACAACCAAGGTGTGAAGTTTATTTTTGAATTAGGTTTATAGTGACCTCTCATACAGTTCTCTGCTTATCTCAGCTAAGCATGGTCTGATACCATATGATACGTTACAAAGTCATGTATACCAAAGGCTTTCTATTTTGCATATCTGTTCAAGACATTTATTTCCCTTGGATAAAAGATATTTTAGAATAAGTGAATATGATTTAAATTTGTCTTGTCTTCACATGCTTACTGTAAGAGAGGCATCATATTTGTATCCTCTGTCTTCTTCTGGAACCTGAGCCCTGGCCACATGATCACTTATTCCCTGGACAGATGTCCTTTTTCACCTTTGCTCACTCCCTTGGAGTCACTCCGTACAGTTAGTGCCAAGCACTACCCTGACATTTTGTAGTTTTTCCTATGCTACTGTAGTTGAGGATGTGGTAGTGTTTCTGTTATAACATAAGTTTGCTGAAGTTTATAATTTATTTCAAAAAATATTTAAGGATGTTGGCTTTGTACTTTGAATTTCAGTGATGTGCTTCTCTTTTATGATATTTAAAAAGTAGGATTGGACATGTTTGCCCATTCCACATTGCCTTCCCCTTAAGGTTTCAGACTATGACCACCCGTGAAAGACTGGCATAGTGAATCGTGTTGCTCCTGTTTTACAGAGACCTCAGTATCTCCCAGAGAGATGCAATGCAAGGTCACACAGGGAAGGGGTAGTGTTGCTGCATGAGGTTAAATCAGAATCCAGAAGTCTAAGGACAGCTATCTTAAACTCACCTGTTTTAGCTGACAGATGGTCTGGGAATACCCTTTTCTTGTTACCACTTTGGGTTGCATTGGTTGATATGATATTCTAGGGAACCAGCTTTACACACTTGGTGAGACTTGCTGCTGCTCGCTGTTTCTGATAAACCATGTGCACGGTGCTGGTATTTAGACATGGTTGTAAAGAATGAAGTGAGGCAGACACCACTCAAGGCATATGATTTAATACCTGGTGCAGGCAGACAGAGGGTAATAAGGCTGTCTGCAGGGAACAAACAGAAGTGGATTTTTCTTTATAGAGATGGAAAGAAGACAAGGGACATGAGGCAGGAAAATGTTAATAAATATCAGTGGTCAAAGTTCTCTGGCTGTCTTGCACCTCGGTGGGCAAAGTCCCTGAGGCATCCAGTGTAAATTTATGCGTGTCTCCAGATGTCTGGGGATTTAGATTACTTACCCTATCTTATCTCTTTTACAACATCCTGTGTTTGCTAATGACAGCCTCAGTGTGGAGCTGAGTCTCTGCCGAGAACAATGCCTCTACTGGCAAACAGGTTGGGTGCTGGGAGAGTCCTGTCCGAATTGAGCATTACAATTGTGATTAGTAAGATGAACAGAGTGAGTATAGCAGAGCAGTCAAAATCTCAGCTTCAGCCAAAAGCATAGCTCGGTTGACCTCATTCAATAGAATTAGGCAAAGCCAGGGCCTTGAATTCAAAGAGTGAGCTCAGGGAAGCAGAGCACACTGGGACTTCACACAGCACGCAGCAGCATCTGAGACCCAAGTAGAGCACAGGAACTCTTGCATGGGCAGGGGAGACATGGAAGCTGAGAACTAGGCAGGTGCAGGAGAAATGCCCCACAACTACCTTGGCAGTGTTGAAACCAGGCCGCAAGGCCATGGCCCCTGGGATCAGTTCCTTCGAGGGCATCTGGCAGGAGCGAAGCAGCCCAGTCTGTAGACAACAGAGTTCCCACAGCAGGTAGAACCAAGGTTTTGAGATCAAAGGAAACCCTAACAACCTAATTTTCAGCAGGGTTGTTGCAAAAATAGCTCCCAGTGCAGATGAGTTTCCTAACAGTTTGTTCAGCTATAACTTTAGAGTCTGGTTTATTTGTTTTATCCTTTTTGAGTTCTGAGGATGGTATGCATATGTAGTTTCCTGGTAGTTTTTTGTCTTTTCCCGCTAGCTGGACCATCTCTGTGACGGATACTGGCCCACTGCCTGATCCACCAAGAGGGCTGTAGCTCCAAGCACTCACAAACAAGGTGACTAGTCCTGCATAACAGAGTCCATTTGCTAGGAGGGGTATGCCACTGGTCAATGCCATGGCTCCATGAGGTTAAATCAGAGGTTAAATCTGATTAAAACATCTAGGTTAAAACACCCACTGCAGTACCAGTACACTCATTCATGGAAGTACAAGAAGAAAGGCTTAGTCTTGTCTGGAAGGCCAATGCCCAGTGCATTGGCAAGGGCTTTTTGATCTCTTTAGAAGCTTTTTGCTATATTTGTTCCCACAACAGAGGTTCTCCCCTTCTCTGTGACTTTATAAAGGGGTTTTGCCAAGACCAAGAAGTTTAGGTATCTACAGCAACCTGAGGCTCCAAGGAACTTTTGAACCTGGCACTGGGTCATCAGGACTTGATTATACAAGCTGCCTGCTTCCTCTCAGATCCAGAGGAGTGAGGGCATCTCTCATAAGGGGCGTAGATAACATTTCCCTTCCATCTGGAAGAAACCACTTTTTTCTGAGCATCAGGTTGTGCCCCTATCTGTTATAATTTTTTTTCTTTTTTCTCTTGGTCTTAGATTATTACCATTCTAAAATTAACTGGCTACCAACAAACTTTTAAGTAATCTTGAATCAGAACCTTTATCATCAGCAGAAAACAGAGAGGAAAATTAACCCTGTAATTGTAGTATAAGAATTCATAATCCATAAGAAATGTTTTAAGTATGTTAATTAAACAAAAATACCAAATTAAATTGGAAGCCCAAAGTAAATTTATCAATTATCTAAAGTTTGTAACTTGATTCCTCCCTCACCCAGGGGAACTTCCCCCAAGAGAAAGATGGAGTGAGCATCCTCTTTAGTCTTTGAGGAAACAGAAGATTCTGAACATGTTTTTGGTACCTTTTTAAATTTTCTCTTGAACCTAGGATAAATTTGGTCTTTCTCTCCTTGTGTGACTGCACCAGTGACTGGGTCCTCTTTAGCTGGTGCCAGCTCCTGTTGAAGCAGACCCACCAGTTGGAGGTGTTAGGGATAAGAGGTTGGGTGTAGGGACTCCAGAGGGTCCCATGTTGAGAATGAAACCAGAGCCACATCTTTACATTTTTTATTAAGTCTCTGACTTTTTAGGAGAAAGAGGACAGTTGGTCCTTGTCACCAACACAGGTTGTAATTTTTCTCCTCCTGAGATCCCAGTCTTTATCATTAACAACCTCAAGCAACAATTGATATACCCAGGCTCATCTGATCCACACTTTGACCAGAAGAAGGATGGGGTGAGGATGGATGTTTGTGGTCAAATGAAACATCATTTTATCACCTGAGCTTTCTTCTTTGTTTTTTTGGTTGTGTTCCCCTCCCTATGGGTTGCTGTCCTAAGTCCCTAATATCAGTCCAAGAGGATTATCACCAGGTATTACGTTCCTTGAGCCCCTTTTTCTCTAACCTGTCCTCACCGAGGGGCACATTTATTTCCCATTCTGTTTGACTCAAAGCCTGAAGCTCAATCTCCAGCACTGAGATATCTTAGCTTAAGTCACTTTTAATTTCACCCAAAATTGTGGCAGTTTCACCCGAGGTCATAGATCTCATCCATAACCATCCCAAACTCCAGAGCAGAATTCATTTGCCCCCACAAACTTCTCTTGCCTTCATTTATCCATGAAGTTGCCTGGTCGTCACAGTCCTCTCTGTCCTTCTTTGGGACCTTTGGTCAGGTCAGAACCTTGCCACACAGTGACTCCAACCTGTTGCCCAACATCCAGCACCTAGCACCTAGCACCTTAGAGTTACAGTTCTGTTCCTTATGGAACTACTTCAGCAACTCTACTCTGGGAGGTGATCAGGCTCCCCTTCTGTCACTTAGGCAAAATGACCCTGGGTTCTTACGAATCTGAATTGATTCCTAGGCCTCACCAGGTCCTGTTGGAGTCCTCACCCTGGTACCCTAGGAGAGGCTAATCTCCCTGAATCAAATGGTCTGTTGGCACCAGGCGTGGCTGCTTCTCCCTGTGCTCCATTGTCAAACCCTGATGACAAAGGAGGTGGGAACACACCATTTCCAAATCCCAGAAGAGCCTCAAAGAAATGTAACATGATTCTTAAATAGAGATGGCATACCTAGGCCTATCTTTCCAGGAAGCAATATTATTCATGCCAGCATGAGCTCAGTGGGCTAGTACCCAAAAGGCTGAGCTCCAATCATGACGGAGTTTTACATTTTATACAGTTGTTGTGTTTTTGTCTTCCTTAAATGGTAACATGCTAATGTACTACAGCCTGATTGGGTACAATCTGTGTTACAGAGCTGTACTAGAACTGCACATGCATATCAAGGAACTAACTGTGCCATGTTTCCTTTTTTTGTTCTGAAAAGGCCCACACTGTATTCCTTTGGGAGGAGCTCTGCCACACTACTTAGATGAATAGGCTCTTTTAGAAATTGTTTTAATGCTGAAATTATTACATAGCATACAAATGCCAATTTGTATTCAAAGGACCTTTGTATTCAGAGGCTCCAGAAGCAACTTGAAAGTTTGTTCTCTCTAATGATATTAATTTACCTCTTTTTACAAAGTCAATTTTAGGTATTTGTCTAGTTTAGGTTTTGGTAATGGTAGAGAGATATCTTTATACTAACCAGTGGTTTATTTTTAGTGGTTTGGGGTTGGAAGTTGTTTCTACAGTCTTTGAGGTCTCTAGGAAAAGACTTTTAAGGTCATTTTAAAATCTATATTCCCTTTTGCCTAGAGGGATTGCTAATGAGTTGACAAAAATGGTTAGTATAGTAAAAAGCCCAAGCCCTAATTAAATGATCATGGTGACCAGAGGAAAGATCACTTGGAGGCATATGTACCTCTTAGGGTCTGCACCTTGGTCCAATGAGCCAAACATAAGAGCCTGTGAAGAGACCATGGCAACTGCCCACATCATATGGGTCAAGAGTGTGGCATAGCTACAAAGAGCTGAGGTGACCAGGGCCATGGTAACAGGGTAAAATCTCCAGAAAACAGGGAAGGAAATGTCCTACACTGTACTCTCCACCCCATGCTGGACCCTGGGGTGAGTTTGGGGTTCTCTTCCTTAGCTGCATAAATTCCACAGTATTTAAATCTGGAGTGTATTCAAGGAAGCATGGTCAGGATGAAGAAAAAACATGCAACCATGTTTATCTAAGGGAGAGATGGAGGAACTGGGATGTTTGTTTTGGAGGAGAGGGTCAGAATCCCTTTTTTTGCAGATATAAAGGGCTGTAGTAGAGAAGAGCAGTTAAACTGAAGTCCACTGGAACAGATTTGGGCCTGGACAGTGAGTCACTTGCTCTCACATGTGGCCCGAGTGAGCTGCTTCAGAAGCTGTACCGTTCTGAAGATGACCACGTTGAAGCACATGATTGCTGTGTTATAAGGATCTAGGAAACTCCCTCTCACTTCTAGGGTCGTGGTTCTGCTTTTCACCATCTGCATGCTACAAATGTTTCTGGACCATTGTCCATGTTCCAAGTGCTATATGGGCCCAGAGAGCTCCTTTCTTGGACTGGAAAGAGCACTGAATGGATTAGGGCACAGCAGGTCTCAGTCTGATGATGGCCTAAGGGACTGCATGGAAGGTGGCCACATAAAGGGCAGAGGCCAGGTACTGGCTCAAGTGAGAGGAGGAGGTGTTGCAGATAGAGAGTAGAGGATGCAACATGGCAAGACCAGGCAGATGTTCCTTATGTGCTGACCTGAGCTTTGGGTTTGGGAGCTGTGGCCTGGTGTAGCTCACTGGGCTTGTATGTAAGAAGGCTGAAGGTGGAGGGTAGTAGCAGTGAGGCCCTGTCTGCCTCTTTCTCTATAAGACTGAGGTTTCTCACCTCCAAGGTAAGGGCTTGGGTGATTTTGCAGTACTTTATGAGAATCAGTTCATTTAATGTCTTCCTTAATAATTCCACTTCATCTAGCCTGTGGTGCCCTTGGCTTTATCAGCCTGTGGGTACAAATGGAGTTGTCCTGGCATTAACACCCCCATTTCACTCACATGTCCTGGTGTCCCTGGACTACCCTAGAGATGTCACCCGGTTACTTCTAGGACCCTTGTGACACTTCATGGATACATCAGCTGACCTCTGCAGTCTGCCCTTACTTGTCACAAGTTAACACCTGCGAGCACTTGAGGGGGCCCTTGTGAGCCAGGCCCACTGGTGCCCACATCCTCTGTGACAATGCAGACAGTGCTGAGGTCCTAGATCTGCGGCTCTTATGGTGCCAAGGGTGACGTGGTACTTCACTGCCACACTGTTCCCAGCACAAGTGGAATGATGGTCCATTTCCATGTTGCGTCATTTTTTGTCACTTACTAGTGACAAATGAGACTAGATAGGCCCTGTGTCTCACAAAATTCCTCTTGAAGTGAGCCCTTTGGTTTGCATGCCTGCAACTGTGGCACCATAGCTGAGACAGCAGGGTTCTTTCTATTGCAGAGAGGTATTCCTGAGGTGTGCCCAAGGTGCACAGGGGTCCCCAGTCTGGGCCCAACTTTCCTGAGCAGAATATAAGGCAGCTCCCTAGATCATCAAATGGACTATACAAAGGTTAATCTGATTTTCATTGCTTATACTTTGCCTGACACAGAGCTGAACACTTCTCCTATATCGTATTGGTCACTCTGGACCTTGAGAGAATGATCAAGAGGAATTGGTGACTTGCTTAAGATGAACAGCGAACAGGGCTGAGTCTCAGGCCAAGGTGGTTTGGAGCATCACAGACCCCAAGTTTAGCATCACAGACTCCAAGTTTTGTTCCAGCACTTGCCCATGAGTGATCATCCACACAGCCTGGTCAGCAGTGAAGTGCCCACTTGGCTCTTTGTCCTCTTTGCGTAAACGCAGCATTGTCTTCTGCCTACAGGGCTGGGAAGAGACTGTGGATGCTGCCGTGTCCCACCTATTAAAGACTTGCCTGTCAAAGAGTTCCAAGGAGCGGGCTTTGAACCTCAACAGCCACCTGAACATGCCCAAAGACACGA